>JAOWBL010002984.1:0-12866 GCA_028564865.1 Zenarchopterus dispar | reverse complement strand
AATTAATAATAATAATAATAATAATAATAATAATAATAATAATAATAATAATAATAATAATAATAATAATAATAATGAATCTCTTTTCAACAGTTTTTCTGACCTCATACCAAATATTTGTTTTTATCTGAGCTCATATTGGTTTGCACCATGAAACCATGAGCAGCTCTGATGATTTAGCTGTGCAAGTTACAAGACATACAGCTGCAACAACTGCTGCCTGACAGTCAATGAATGAAGCAGTGGTCATTTAAAGGAGGGATTTTCCATTTTCTTACAGAGTGATCTAAAAACTATGCTGTTGTTGAACATTTCTATTTTGTTCTGGATTTATGTGCACTTTCAACTGTGGCATCAAATGTATGTCAGAAGTCAAAGGTACAATAAAACATGCTCATTCAAGTGAATTCAGGTGTCTTCAAAGTGAAAAATGAATTTTTTGATTGCATAATATAATAGCTGTGTATTGAAAGCTAACATGGTGCAGTTGCCTTTTTGTACAATGAATGCAGAGGAGAGTATATTTGCAAGGGTACACAATAGTTGTGTTCACTAATGTGATTCCACAAGCATAGGGCTGCGATGGGGCTGCGCTAGAACCTTCCTGTACACTCATAGTTGGTCAACACTCATTTGCTATTTGTCTTGTCTCTCAGACTTTGGAGACAAGGACAGAAGAGGATGTGTCCTCTCCTCTGACTTGATATTTTCTTGTTTCACACTAAAGATGCAAAATCAGCTTTATTTGCCAAGTATGTAGACACTTAAAAGGAATTCTGTCCCACATCTCTGAGTAGACTCAGGAATTTTGAATTCCAAACTCTCAGAAATCAAATCCTGACACTCACATCTGGGATGTGTAAGGAATGTATATTGTTTACATAGACTAATGTTTAAATCTCCTTTTTTCCATATATACACTACTTTATACCATACAAAAAATGGATGTGTGTATGTTACTGTTAATGAAACTGTCATCTTTTATGCCCATTTGAGTCAGAGTTTTCATACTGCCAAATCAGAAGTCTTGAAAACACAACATGTATGACATGTCTAAGAGGACAAATCTGGAACCATGTCCACAGATTTATCTGGATCCACAAACTCATCTTGGGTCTACAGACAAACAGCTTAGTGGTAAATTGAATATAAAGGTGCAGTGAAAATGCAAATTCAGATGTAAAGCCTTATTTCTGGACTCATTTCTGCTAACTAAGTATACACTTGAATAGATCCAAACAAACCTTATTCACTGGAATATTTAATGTTAAAAAAGGAATGTTGTTTACTAACAGCACAGTCTTGACAAAGTATTTGTTGAAGACGAATAGACATCTGCAGTGTGTGCATTACTATTTTATAGTGTGAACGAGGAAGTACTGATGCCACTCTGACATCAATTCCCGCGAGACAGTGTGTGAGTCAACATGGCAGCTGCTTGCTGCTAGAAAACAAATAACTTTTTTCGCTCTCCTTTTCCCCCGCTTTTCTCATACGCTTTTTGGTATTTTGAGTTTTCATTTAATTTGAAATCTTTATTTTTTTTTCTTTTGGACTGTAATCTAAAACTAGATTTCAATGCTTGGATCATTTGGAGGATTTCATTGACAAGGTTTAACAAACTTGACAACATGGTTCCCCCCAACAACCCCCCCCCCCCCAGGATTCACCTGCTGTTTCTGATACTTCATTGTCATCCCCTCTGACAACTTCAACACCGTCGCAGTCCCGTACTCAGGTTAACGACACACTTCTCTCCATAGACCAAAAACTCAGTTCACTAGACGCCAGAGTAGCCCTCATTGAAATACATACATTACATGACATTACATAGAGAGTTTTAACAACTCTGCCACAGCCTAGAATTCATCCAACAACAAATAAACACTCTTTCCACCAAAAATAAATCTCTCAAACTCTCAGTGAATGATTTTTTTTGTGTGTGTCTGCATATAGTTTAAAGGCAGTACCATGACTTGGTAAGACCTTTATCCAAAGGATATGTATATATGCATTTTAATCTTGCAGCAGACATTTTTTGTATATGGTGCATTAATGTGGGGAGTGTGTCCTTCACCAGTCCTCCTTGACAGTCTAATCTTGCATATTTTATGAGGTTCTAACTTCCAAATTCTGCCTAGAAGGACTAAAACCACCAATGTGCAACACAAAAGTACAAGACTGACAAAAAGACAAGGCCAGTGATGGGTGCAGTGTGTGTAATGTGGTGATCACTATATTGTTTGTGTGTGATGTGTCTTAGTGATGAGATGTATTACAGTAGGAGATAGACGTGATAATAAAAGACAAGTAGACAAAGAAATAGGGGCAAACAGAATTGTGTGTGAGTGAGGTGAGTGTGTGTGAGAGGGAGAAAAGGGGATGTGAGCAGTGCACACACATCCCAACGTGCGCGCATACATACACAAACATACAAGCATGTACCTTTCAAATATAAACATGTAGGCAACTAATTACATCTATATATACAGACATATATCCACACTTGACCATCTACATACATACATGGAGGAGTGGTATATATACCTGCAAAGTAAAACTTATATTATATTAATAATAATGGTGACAACAATGCACAAAACAGCAACAACAACCCTAGTGCCAGTAACAATATTAATCCTAACATCATTATTAATATTATAATTAGTACAAGTACCACCAACTGTGGTGAACAAGGGTAGTTATTGTCGTCATCACCCGCCAACAACTCAACACCCTCCCATGTCAGGAGGCTGAAGGGGCCACCCCCACCGGGAGGGCCCGGGGAGAACCCCAGGGGCCCAGGAAGCCGGCACATGTAACTCCAGCCAGGACCACCCCGCAGCAGAGCCCCAGAGACAGGCAGGCTCCAGACCCATCCCCGGCCGCAGACCAGACACCCAAAATGATCCTGAGGGAGGCCACGGGCAGAGAAGCGCACCGGATCCCCCCAGTCAGACACCACCCCAGCGGAGGGGAGTACTCCATACCACCCCCAGCACGGGTCCCCTCACCCCTGCCTGCCACCGCCGCTGCCCCAAGCACGGACAGCAGACGGAAGCGACAGCCACTGTAGCCCCCCTGTCACCAAGTTCCACCACACCTGCCCCCCACCAACCACCCCTACCATCCCCCAGCCCCCCACCAACCCCCAGCCTGGTGACGGCCAGGGGTGGCAGCAAGGCCATTGGGGCAATGGTGGGGAGTGGCACACGGAGCCCGCAAACCCAGGCCCATGGACCAGAGCATGCCAGGCAAGAGGGCCTGGAGGAGACAAGCCCGGCCCCATCACAGCCACAGGACTCCACCCCCGGGCCCAAGAGGGCGGGACACCCGAAACTGCGGACACCAGCCTGTGCCCAGCTCATGAAGATAGTTTTCTTAGCAATAGTTAGGGCTATAAGTTGTAGTTTATTTTTGGTTGTGTCCAGACTGAGTTCTGATAGATCCAATAAGTCTCCAATAGTCTCCTAATAAGCAAAGCAAGGGAGATAATGGAATGAGGCAGCCCAAGAATTGAGATAAAGTTTCAGTGACTCCTTCCCAAAAATGTTTAATAGGTGTGCAATTCCAGGTAGCATGAATATATGTGTCCGGAATGCTTTGCGAACAATATGGACATATTTCTGAAGCAAACCCCATTTTAGACATTTTTTTGTCTTGTGTAATGATACCTGTGGAGAGTTTTATACTGAATGGTTTGTAAGTTAGCATTTTACATCACAAAATAAATATTTTTACAAATTTGAGTCCAAAATTCAGAATCCGAAGAACAAGAGAGATCCTTTTCCCATTTTATTAATTGGAGAGATACCGTTTTATCTGAAGAAATTATTATTTTGTGTATTTTGGACAGGATTTTCTTTGTTGAAGAGATATTTATTAAACTTGTTGCTGCAGGTGGAAGGTCTAGGTTCGTTGATTGAAAGGAGATTTAAGTTTCAACTGGGGATTTCATTCCTAGATATTCCAGAAACCGAATGTTCCTGATGCCGTATTCCTGGACCAGATAAGAAAATGATGCCAGACAATTAGAGTGAAAGATGTGTTTAATATGCGTACTAGCCCATGTGCGGAGGTTAATTGGTTTTTGTCACGTATGAAGTCGGGGTTATTCCAAATTGGAGTGAAATTAGAAATAGTGAAGGGGGAATTTGTGATTTTCTAAAAATTTCCACCAGGTGTTCAGAGTAGAGGCTATTGTTATTCCTTTAAAACATGGATGACGCTTGATGGATTGACTAAGGAATGGGATATCGGCAATCTGGAGTTCCTTGCATAGTTCCTTTTCGATATCCAACCAGGTGATGCCTGACTGATGTCTGACTGATGGGCAGTCCATTTATATATGTATTGAAGTTGGTTTGCGAGAAAGTAATAGCTGAAATTCGGAGCTTCTGAGCCTCCCTGAGATTTAGGTTTTTGTAAAGTAGTTAGCTTAATCCTTGGTGTTTTATTCTTCCAGTAGATTTTTGTAATAATTGAATCTAAAGACTTGGAACAGGTGGAAGAAGGCTGTGTGAGGGTCATTGAGAATAGGTAGTTTATTTTAGGGAGAATTACCATTTTAATTTAATGCTATTTTGCCCATGATAGACAGAGGTAAATTTACCCACTGCTGGAGATCATCACCTACTTACGTTTTTAAAAGTGGGGTAAAATTGAGTCCAAAGAGCTCTGACACTTTATTCTCTCAGTGAATGATCTAACAACTCAGCTCTTCTCTGGTAACAATCAGTTAGTCTCCATTACTGCTGAAAATAAGACAATGAAAGAAACCATTCTTGATGAGAGACAACCTGTTTTTTTTCTGGAATTAAAGAAATATCCACAGAAGACCCCGAAAAAACAATAAAGGATTTCATGACAGACCACCTCAAACTCCCTGCGGAAACCATCGACAGCATCACTTTTCACCGTGTCCACTGTTTAGGACCTCACAGACCCAATACCACCTGAACCTGACTGATCGTCACTAAGTTTAAACATTATAAACAGAAGTAGCTGGTTCAACGGCAAGGAACACAATTAAAAGAAACCACCTTTGGACTCAACAACCAGTTCTCACAGGTGCTTATCCGCAGAAGAAAGGTACTTTTCCCCCTCTGTAAACAGATGATACAGGAAGGTAAGAGAGCTGTTATTTCAGTAGATAAGTTATACGTGGATGGACAATTGTTTAAAAATGAGGGAAACACCCCCTGGCTTTACTAACTTTAATTCAGCAGCAACTACTTGGACATATGAATTTAAATTTCAAAATATCTTATTTCTAAGAATTCAGCTGTGTATACTACTGCACCTTTGTCTCACTCACTGTTAGTTATCGCTTCATGTTTCTACACGTTTTCTCACTTTGTTTTATGTTTTTTGTTTTGTTTTCCATTTTATGTTTTATTCTTTTGACTTTGCTTTTGTTTGTCCTCCATTGCTTTTTCTTTCTTACTGGTAAACACACACCCACATAGTCTTTTTTAGACATGCTTACATTCACAAACATACACAAGTACATGCACATACATACACACATACATGCTTATTTACTCAGCTAAGGCTAATTGACACACACACAATCCGCAACAATCAGTTCAAAATGTAATCGCTGAAAGTTGTAATCTGGAACATACGTGGAATTGGCACACAGACAAAGAAAATTAAAGTCCCTGGCCACCTGGACAGCTTAAAAGCAGAGTATCATTTATTACAAGAAACACACTTGCCTGATTCAGCCACTAGCAAACTGGTGTCATCAAAATTTATTCATTCATTCTCAGCATATTATAACTTATAACTCAAAACAGACAGGGGTGGGCATCTTGATAAATAAAATAATCCAATTCATTCTCAATAAAACTATCACTCACCCTGAAGGACGCTTTATTATTTTAAATATATCCATTAAGAATAAATCTGTAATTTCTTTTGTCTGCATATATTTTCATGGTTACTACCATGATTTGGTAAAACCTTTATCCAATAGATACATACATACATACATACACATACACACACACACACACACACACACACACACACACACACACACACACACACACACATATATATATATATATATATATATATATATATATAAATTAGGAATTCAAATGTTAATAAAATATGTGAGATTATTCTGTCAAGGAGAACTGGTGAAGGACACATATCTCACCATGCACCATGTGAAAATATCTGCTGCAAGATTAAAATGCGTATATGTTTTTGGATAAAGGTTTTACCAAATCATGGTACTAACCATCAAAATATATGCAAACAAACAAACAAGAAACCAATAGCTATTAAGTTTTATGTACAATGTGTTTATGTTTAGCGACAACTGACAATTTTTCGCTGACGGTAGTTTGGATTTCTGTGTTTCCTTCTATGGAGTGAGTAGATATAGATCCATAAGGAAACAACTTTATTAAACTTTATTAAAAGAGACAGATTTAATATTAGCATTTCCTCCTAAAGCCAGCACGTCTGGCTGGTGTAATCAGTTAACAGAAGTAAGAGTTGTCTATTATTATATTAGCTGTGGTTAACTGTGACAAAGGATAGATTTATTTAAACCTTTGGCATGGCATTATATAAATAACTTGTACTCTTATTGGTAGATTTGTAAGGTGTGGACTGAAACCTTTTTCAGAAGTTTTAATATACAGTCTAGTGGTATTAAATGTTCTTCTTGTGGTAATAGTGGATAAATAACAAATAATTATTTGTTGTAGAGATGTGGTGTAGACATGCTGGATGGAGCATTGTGTTGTGTGTTAGCCTAATGGTAGGGTGTAAAAAGGGAAAAAGACATCAGCAATCATCTTAGAGAACTAGCTAGTTTTGCATCAAGTTGTTAGTTAATATGCCACAAAAACATCACTCTGCCTCTCATTACACAAACAACTAAAACCTTTAAAAAAAGCAGCAGAAACACTTGAAAATATTACTGCACAGGACTTATATTTTGCTGTCCAGCAAACATGGCACACGCAGCAGCTTCAAAAGCTGACTCCTCCATCTGTCATTTTATATACTCCAATCCTCTTTTTGCCTTTTAACCTTCAGAACCTAGCTGTGACTGTCTTTTTATTCAACCACTGGTTTAGCAGCCCATCTGTTATCACAGCTCAAATGTCATCCCTCACTCTCCATGCCCTTTCATTGCTTTAGGCATTTCATTTGCAAAAGCATAAAAAATAAACAAATTATTTAATTAAAATAAATAAAAAAGAGGAAAAGGACATTTGTATAAGCACTGAGTTTTATCTATTATTGTTGTAAATATTTTTACTTTAGCCTATAGCTTTTATATTTTGGCCCATAAGACATCTATAGCTTTTATATTTTGGCTCATAAGACATTTATACAAATGTGTCCTGCTTCACTAAAACAGACATTAATGTCATGTAGAATGGTCTGTTAAACAAACACTCTCGCATACCAGAAGTGGAATGTGTGGCTGGACATGGTTGCCGTCCCTCGGGTGGGGGGAGGATAACTGATATATCATGAGAAGCACAGACCAGCACTAAGGCCTTCTAGATGGGTCAATAAAACCTGTCTGAGCTAAAGCAGATGTGTATGTGATAAGAGTAGCGAGGGTTGTCTTCCAGAACTCAACAGACAGACCAAGAAGAAAGAAGAGCAACTCCTGAGAAGAGAAACTACACACCTTGCAAAAATACACACTCACATGAGTCTGCACAAACATGCACGCACATAAACACATGCTTTGTAACAAGTATAAAAAGAGGAGGCTTTTCAGAATAGACAGGTCTTTCTAGGCTGAACCTCGAAGACTCTGTACCTGGTGTATTAGTGACAGCGAGCTAAAGCTAGAATGACCTCCTCTTGAGGGATATGTAACCATTTGCTTTTTCCTTAACAAAGAATTGTCAGTTGAAACAGAATTCTCTCTGGTTTGTTTCTTTTCTTGTAATACTGGATTTAACTTAGACGACTCCTTCTGATTAATTAAGAGGTTGTAAAATGATCTGGCAACAAATTTGGTGACCCTGATGTGATCCATTGAGGAAAGACCTGGAGAGGTACCAGAGATGGGACCAGGGTGACTGGAGGCCTCTTACTGAAAAGGTAAGCAGTAACGTATAATACTAAAGTACTGAATACTGCACATTGATTACTCTAAATTATCAGACACCCAGGATCTCATTCTCCGGTATGTAAATTAAAGGAAAAAGTAAAGGTTAATTAAAGAAGGTTAAAGTCCTTCATGGAGGTTAAAGTCCTCCTAAGAGGTTAAAGACCTCTTTGAAAGGTTAAAGTCCTTTTATCAGAAGAAGGTTAAAGTCCTTCATGGAGGTTAAAGTCCTTCTAAGAGAAAGTCCTCTTTAAAAGGTTAAAGTCCTTTGTAATTTATAGTGTAGATTTTATTGTGAATAGAAGTGTTGTTTTTGGGTTGTGTATGGTGGGTGGTTTTTAGAAACTGGAGTATTGAGTTGCACCTAAAGAACACATCAAGGTGTGGGATTGACCCTCAATACTTCTCCACTGCTCAGGTTTTAGATCTGAACAGTAGAAGCTTGAGAAGGAGTACCAGTTGACAGAAATAACATTTACTCTGCTCCAGTCACCAGTGCAGAAAAAGGGGGAAGGAATATATTGGCTCATACTGTGTGTAGAATTAAAACCGGAATTTGTGAAACCACACCGGACTCTCAAAGGAGAGCCTAGAAGCTTGTGTGGAGGTATACAAACCCGGGGACAAGATCCATTCACATACAGGGAGCTAACTGTATTTAATTATGACTGATCCTGTGAAGCAAGACCCTGAAAAGGGCACTAGTAACAAATCTACTTTCTTAGACAAGATTCAGAAACAGGCTAAACTGTGCGGAAATTACAGAGATGAAGCGGCTTTTGACAGACATTGGAAAAAATGTATGGTGGCTATGGCAGCTGGACAGATTGGTGTGGTAGATCCAGACACTAGGAAAGCGCTGATGTGGTTTAAGACAGCTGAAACTAATGCATTAGGGGCAAAGGAGGCAGCTGAAGCGGAACTAAAGGTAGCAGGGAGGTTGACAAAGGAAAGAAGAAGAAGGAGGTTGAGAAAGCAGAGGAATGGAGGGCCTTTGTGCATCACCTACATATCACAGCAGCAGCCCTACACGCTTTTAGTAGGCAAACACAAGACAGGAAGACACATAATACAGATCTTAATCTAGCAAAAGGGTCATCTTTGCCTTCAGTTCCACCACCTTGTGAAACCAACATACAAGCTTCCATGCTTAGTGTAAAGACAGGATTCTTAGATTGTGAGGTGGTCGATGAGGAACCTCTGTCCCCTCCTCCTTCTCCCTTTACCCGACAGAGGATTTGACTCAGTTTAGCAAGCCCAATCAGAATGAATGGCCTACAGACAGGGATACCAGGAAACCTTCCCAGGCACATATAAAGAGTCTGGGTCCTTTAAAGGACTGTTCACCCTCACTTTCTAGTACAGCCAGTTTCCCGAAAGCCCAAGGAGGCATGACTTCTCGCGGATTGGATTGTTCTGGCTCATCAGACAACACTGTCCCGTGCCTGACCATTCTAAAGGAAATCCCTTTTTGGAAGACATAAAACGGGCTAGTAGAACTCTGCGGTCTCAACCTGGTAATCATTCAACCTCACGTGCTCTGCCCTCTTTGTTTGAAGGACCTGATCTCACGCGATTTGATCTTGATTCTGAATCATTCGGCATAGTCACTGTTTGCATGCCACCACCGTATATTCAAAATATGCCTGGTACATTCTGCAATTTTCCCTTGGTGCAACGGCCAACGGGGGGTCCGAACTACAAACCTTACTCTCTTTCTGACATGCATGCCCTCGTCTCTAAATTACCCACACTCATGTCAGGAGGCTTGATGTGGTGGAATAAAATGAATGCTTTAACTGCCTCAGCTGAGCTGGGCCTGGGAGATGTCCATGGGATGGTAGCAGCTTGTAGTTCAACTATGACTTTGAGGGAACTAGATTTTAATGCAGGCACCTCCATGCTCCCCAAGGAAACTCCTTTGGGCGTGTGGGCTACAAATTGGTCCAGAGCTCTTGACCAAATGTTTCCACCACCAGTCACAAACGTAGCAAAAATGACTTTCAAACATAATGACTCTGAAACCCCGGATGATTTTATGCTGCACTGCATTACCACCTATATTGATCGCGTAGGAGTACACCCCAGCAGACAGGAAACCCACTGTTCCCTCTTTAAATAAGCCTTTGGAAATGGCCTGCTAGAGGAAGTGAAACTCAGATTGGCAGACAACCCCGAATTACTCTTCAGCCACGCCACCTCCGCCCCCTCACTCAGGGAACCTTCACAATAGGGGTGCCCAGGGGGAGCCTTTCCGCTCATGGGAGAGTGGTAAAACCCATCATGACCACCAAAGTTGCTGGACAGAAAGTTGACCTTCCAGTGGACTCTGGAGCAAAATGGTCCACCCTAGTTGCTGTCTCACCTGAACTCTTGACTACTCAGACTTTGGCACTCACAGGCTTCTCTGGGACTGTACAACATCTACCACTAACTGCTCCTCTCTGAACTGAAGTGGAGGGGTATAACTTCATCCATCAGTATGTCGCCTCTCCACACTGTCCTATTCCACTAATGGGTCATGACATTCTGACCAAATTCCATGCAGAAATCCTTTGTTCCCCGGATGGGGTTGTGGTCAGATTTCCAAATGGGACATTGGTTGACTGTAACACTGGCTTGATTCAGACCAGCGGGCACGGTCAGTGGCTCCTCTCCAGCCCAAATCCAGAGGACAATATACAAACCGAACGTGCCAGGATTTACTGGCTATTGCTGAAAGACTCTACTCCAGCACCTGACTCTCTGCTGACTTTGTATGCACAATGGTCTCCCTGGATTCATCATCACCGACCCTACTGTCCACCCCCTGACCCATGTCACTGTACCATGCTTTATGACAGATTTGATTCTGAAACAGACTTCTTCTATCACTGGTCCCATGAGGTGTCTGGGCGCTGGGATCTCCGGGCCTCTGGTATTGTTCTGGGACCACAGGGAGTGGTGGGGCTGGTGGAATTGTCCCCTGCACAAATGGAGTGGTTTAAAATGTCCAATACCTCCTCTACCCATATCAGGTTGGCAGTCAGTCCTGACTATTCTGCTAAAGATCTTGGTCCCATGTGCAAACTGGTGGTTGAAGCCACAGACTGGGTCCCCACACAATTACCATTAGTCTCATACTCACCTTCCACTTCCTTGTACAAGATAAATTCTCCCACTATTGATGTTTCAGTACCAGAAACTTTGCTTCTTGATCCATAAAATGGCTGTGAGCGCGCTGATCACCCTCGAAAAGAGGAATAGTGTTTCACTATTCTCTCCTCCCTGTGGGCCTCTGGTCCAGGGGATGTGGGAACTCCCATGAATATCACTCCCATCTCTTTTGACTACGATTCCTCCACAGTCATTCATCACGCCCAATATCCCATTTCTGATAAAGCTCTTCGTGGCTTACAGCCTGTCACTGCCGACTTGGAACACAAGGGAGTGATTTATCCCACTTCATCACCATGGAACACTCCAATTTTACCCGACCCAAACCCAGTACTAATGACTTCTGCATGGCTCACGATCTTAGGGTGATTAATCAAATCACAAAAACCAAACGACCTGCAGTGCCAAATCCTTACACCTGCCTGAACAGCATCAATTCCCAGTACCAGTTCTTCTCCGTGATTGACTTAAAAAATGCCTTCTTTCATGTGCCTTTGGCCCCATCAGTACAATCCCTTTTTGCATTCACTTTCCAGGGCCAACAGTACACCTACCGAGTTCTGAGCCCTGGCATTTTCAACCAATGTCTTAAAACTTTCTTGGAGGATTTGACTCCTCCCCCCGGTACAACATTGCTGCAATATGTGGATGAGCTTGTGTTTGCTGGCATGGACACCTCCAACTGTTTGGAGCTCATCATGGCTCTGCTCTGCAAATTAGCTATGGGGGGTTTTAAAGTGTCCAAAACAAAAATGCAGTTCTGCAGACCTGAAGTTGTTTTTCTAGGTTGACTGATTTCTGGTAAATGTCTCACTGTTTCCCCTGAGCACAGGAATGCTATTCTGCATGCCAACAAACTTGTCACAATACAGGACATGTTACCATTTCTTGGTCTAGTGGGCTACAGTAAGAATCACATGCCCTTTTACACAGAACGTACCAATCCTCTTAGAGAGCTTGTTGCGACTGCAGGACATTGTAATCTCAAACATTCACTTCTGTGGACACAGCCTGCAGAGGAGGCCTTTATCTCTCTTAAATAAGACTTAGCTTCAGCGGCTGCTCTGGCTAGACCAAATTATGATCTTCCTTTTCATTTCGACACCTCTGTGACTGGCAAACATGCTCCCTCAGTTCTGTACTAACTCGTCAACGGAGAGAGACACATTCTGCGTTATGACAGTGTCACTGTGGATCCCATTGAAGCTCGACAACCACCATGTGTCACAGCCACTGCAGCTGTAGCTGCTGTGGTTGTTAAGTCTGCACCTGTTGTCCAGTGTCATCCATTAACCGTTCACACACCACATAGGATACGTGCTCTTCTGGACTCTAGCGTGTTCACTCTTTCTCCTCTCCATCGCACTAAAATCTCTCGTATTGTTACACAACCACACATTGTGTTTGACAGTGCACGTTCAAATGCAGCCAAAACTTTCCCAGAGGGTGACCCGCATGATTGCATTCCCCGAGTACTTGATCTTTCTAAAGCCTGACCAGGCTTGCAGGCTTGTCCTCTAATGGATCCTGATTTGTGTTATGTCTGGGGATTCTCACCTCCTTCCGTTTTCCTCCCACAGCCAGCAGGCGGCGTGAAGGCCCAGACAACAAC
>JAOWBL010002983.1:0-12869 GCA_028564865.1 Zenarchopterus dispar | reverse complement strand
AAAAAGAAACAACCAGGTATCACTAGGTCTGGAAATTAAGTAAATGAACATCAGACAGAGAGCAACACACCACATACACAGTCATGCTATGTTACTATTTGTTTATTTATTCATTTTTAAATTGCCATTTGTCTTTAGTATGGTTTAGTCATGTCAAGCACATCACCAACAGATGGAAGAGGTTGGAAAAATACATGTTTTGTCTCATAAGGGGCTTCACTCACTCAGTCTTTTAAATGCATACACTTGAAACATGTTGCATGATCAAAATGATCTTCAAAATTGTGTTTTTTCTCTTTTTTTCTTTCTAGGTGTGATGTACAATCACTATTGAGATTTGTTACTGAAAACCATTATGGTATGGATTAAAACATAAAGCTTACACTTTCAATTTATTTCAGAAGCTACTTTTTGCAGCACTTTAAGTGCTGTTTGCTAATTATTCTGTTACACCGCTCCAGTACCTTCACACTTTCATTGCAAAACCTTTACTTTTAATGGTAAAACCCAAACTGCTATTTTGTGTAGTTCTTTTTTATTGTCTTTTAGCTGTTTTATGCCAATGTATTTGAAAACTTTACAATAGTAGTTGCTGTTAGAGAGAGCTGTAGGTGATGAGTGTAACTCAATACTGAACTACATTCATTTTTAATTCGCTCTCTTTAAAGTGTGTTAGCAATGAACGTGTTCTGTTCTCTGAGCGTCGTTTTCTTGAAGGTTTGTGAAAAAACTACAGAAAAATTTCTACAGTCAAATGAGATATTTACCAAATCAGAAATGCAGGAGGATGGAGGAGACCCCAGGGAAGACCCAGAACATGTTGGAGGGACTATGTCTCTCGGCTGGCGTGGGAATGCCTAGGAACCCCCCCCCCCCCCCCCCCCACAGATAAGCTAGACAAAGTGGCTGGGGAGAGGGAAGTCTAGGCCTCCCTGCTTAGGCTACTGCCCCCACAACCTGACCACAAACAAGTGAAAGAAAATGGATGGATAGATGGATGGACGGACAGATGGATGGACAGATGGACAGAAATGTAACTGAGTGTGGCAGTGTGAACCCAGCCAATCTACAGCAAATGTGAAAACCAATGTTTTTTGTTTTTAAGACAATTAGGGTTCTCAACATCTAATTGTTTGTCAGATAAGGTCATTGTGACCTTAAGAATGGTTAACATGAAATGTGGGGAAAAAAAGGCTTTGAAAGGTGAAGAAATTTGAGGACATTTTTGCCGTGAAGGATTAAAAATATTCCAGATATAAAACAATCCTACATCTATTATTAGATGGTAAGAGGTGTAAAGCTTTGTTAGAGACCCAAATGATGAGAATAGAAGCAATTTTGAAAGAGCACTGAACATGTATGCAGCAAAATGGCAATTAATGTTAGCCCTGAGGGCAACAGACTGAAATCAAGATACATTGGTATTTTAAGCCTCTTACAAGACTCAAAATGTCATTCCACTTAACTGATAGTGCAGATAGAATAGCTACAGACAAACCAAGGTAATTTTGAACATTTTAATTGTATAAAAAGTATATAAAATGAAGTTTTGTACAGGAATTCTGTGTCAGAAAGCTGCAATCTTCTTATAAGTTCTTACAAGCCGACAACTGATATCCCAAAAGATGCAAAAGGAGAGTTAGGAAACCCTTTTCCTTTTGAGTTATTGATGGTAGTTTGTGAGCATTGATAGTTGGCTTAAACAGACTTTAAAAAAAAAAATGGATGCAAGCAGGTGGAGATGCCTGTAAAAACAGTCCCTTTTCCACGCTTTTTTGTTTTGATACAAATTAAAAAGTTATACTGACGTGATGAAAAATGTATTTGAAACATTGGCAATTACTCACCACTTGATGTCAAAGTCTCTCTTAAAGATCATTCACTGAATAAATGATTGAAAACCCATGAATTACAAACTGAAATCTGAAATCCACTCCTCCCCCCAGCAAACTGAACTATGTAAAAATGTGTATAAGTCAATAAATTCTGATGTAGGGCTGAGTCGTAAAAAGCCCAAATGGCCATCTCTGTGGTGTGTGTTGTGGTTGGTGATATGGACTTTTAAGAATTTCTGCAGACCAGTGTCCTTGTGAAAATGGAGCCTGATTTATTATTTACATGTGCTAATGTGTTTTCTGGACATCTCTGGAGAATCTGAGTGGGCAATAAAAGTTGTCAAAGTTGTCTTGTGGCATGGCCGTGTGCTACATAGTGAAAAATTTGAAATGACAGTGGCAATTCATCCTATCTCTTTCACTCTAAGGCTGTCATGCAGTAATACAAGCAAAAATGTCTTCTAAGTAAGTTTTTCTTTTTGAAGAAAGCCCATAAGATGCCTCTTATTGTCATGGTGGAAAAACGCATATTAGAGTAGTGCAAAGAAAAAATGTACAAATGTGCTGGATACACAAACACAATTAAATAAAATAAAAATAAATAAATAAAAATAATAAAAACCAGCACCCGTTGTATATGTTTTTCTTCTTCTCCTTATTTCATTTCCCTATATGCTGCTGGGCATTTGCGAACAGTAAAAAATGTGCATTATCGTCATCTTGTGGTCAGCTGTGCTATTTTCAGTCAGTTGTGCGGCAGTACGGTATAATGATAGACACCGGCTGAAGGGGCTGACAAGGTGGTCGGACCTGTTAGAGGTTCCTGTCTGGTGGACTTACCCTGATATCGTGCTAGTGGAAACACGCCCTGGGTCGCCAAACTTTTATCATGTGACCTTTACTGGCATATAATCCACTGGCTTTAACAAGGGTTTAAACAACAACATGGACTCTTGACTTTGTCCTCCTTGGTGTCAGATGATTTGAAGTCACAGACTGTTTAATTTTACTTTACCATTTTCAGCGATTAGAGCAACCTGAAACAATATGAATACACTGAGTGACTTCTTAATCAAGAAGAAAAAAAGAGAAACAAATATTGAAGTAATCTGAATGAGCAGTTACTTGATATCCTTAATTGAGATTATAAAACTGTAGGATAAAAAAAAGACAGAATCAGGATCAACATTTATTACTATTTGAACTAGTGTCAACTTCTTGTTATGTGGATATACTGTTGATTTATTGAATCACATGCAAACTTACAAAAGTCTTTAAAAAAATAATTTAAAAAAATGAAAATACAAAAACCGCTTGTTTGTTACCGATAATCTGTGTACTAAAGCCATTTGACAGTAAACACCCAGAGGCCCATTAAGCCTTAATCCTTTCATGGTGTTTGGTCATTAATCCCACGGCTGACACAAAGGGAGGAAGACAGCTAATTAAAGGAAGTAACAGATTATATAAAATATGATGAAATGCAATGATGACACAATATATGGGGATTGTGGAGAAAAATTCAAAAATTAGGGTGAAACATAGTTCAGTGTTGAAGTCAAGATAATATATCTTTCCATATAGAGTAAACAAGTGTTGTTTTTGTGTACTGTTGCAACATTGTAGGAGTTTACAGCAAGACACCCGAGAAGATGATTTGAGTTAGGGTTCTAACCCAACAAGGACACATCTAAAATAGATACATAAAGAATATTTGAATAGTACCAAAATCATTTAATTTACTCCTTCCAACCAGTCAGTAACAGTACATGGCCAAACGCACATATATTACCATTATCAGCATCAGCAAATCAACGGCACGCATTAACCATGATGCACAGCGTTTATAAAATAGTAATTCAGATTTTTGTGTCAATCTCAAAACTTCATCAAATGTTAAGATTGCATTAACAACTACAGGGAACTTTTCTCTATCTTCTTTTTTTTTTTTTTTTTTGGTTTGGAAAAAAAATCTAGTATTCTGGTAAACAATAAATAAATAAATGCTGAACTGTATCACACTGACACATTAAAAAAGGGGTGGGGGCATAACCAATGTACCAAACAAAAAATGAATTTCTTTAATTTTGTTGTGCAGTAGTGAGTTTGCCATTTTGCGATCTGTTAAAGAGGCATACACTAACATCACATATGTTTAACTGATACAACTAATTACAAATGAAAGCCTTCTGGGTATGGGATGGGACAGTTTGTTAAACAGCATACTTGACATATAATGCAGTGTACAGTATGTATTGCACAGTGGTCTCACAGCTGTCGGTGTTAACTATTAGTAGTCAGGAAATCAACTACACAAAAGCACAGCTCTGTAGTGGTTCCCTGTATTATGGGATTCCGCACGTGAGGTCGACCGGTCAATTGTCCACCGAACTTTTCAACAAATTAGCAAACAATCCAAGCATCTTTCTCACATTTAGGGCAAATGAAAGTCCATGATCAAAGAATCAGTCAAAGAATCACAAATTAAAACCAAAGAAAACTTGTAAAACTATGTTTTTTCTGAAGCCTTTTCTGTCTGTATATTACATTAAAACAAGCTGTCCATGCTTCTGCCAGCACTGCCAGCATTAGTCCATCTATAGCAAAATTTACCAATTCACAGCCAAACTTTGCCAAAGTTTTGGTCACAATGGCACAGTGACTTCGAAGATGAACTGCAGGCTGACTAAAAAGCTGAAAAATGTGAGACTGTTACTCAAATATTAATGAGAATAATTCCCAGGACCTTTTTTTATGTTGATGGACTGCTGTGCTACAAGCCCCGATGTCATTCTCTGGATTGGACTGACAGATCATGTGAAATCAGCCCGCTGACAGGCAGCTTTGGCAAAGCCTCACCCCTTGACCCACTCCCAGAGGCGGGAGCATTACAGTCTGTTTTTTTTAGCAGTTTTCCTTCATCATTAGTGTGACCTCAGGTCCCACAGTAAGCATTTTAGAAGCAGTCCAGCAGTGATATAGACTTATATAGATAACAAAACCTTTCGCAAAGCACAGCAGACAGTTGTTTCTAGGGCGATACGGGTGGGACCACTCTCATTGAATAGATTGAACTGAACAATTCTTTATCATTCTCCAAAGGGTAATTGTGTTGTTGTGGTTTAAATCACCTGGGAATATATACAAGAAAAAAAACCATTTCATTTAAAATAACATGAGATGAGAAATAGATAGTTGGTGTGGTTGAAATCATCCCGAGCGCATTGGAGTGTTGTTTGGTTACCAGGTAACAGCTGTAGTGATGACATCATATGCAACATCACCAAGTAACACTGATGAACTCTCTCAGTAGATGGCATGGAGGTGCTCCATTGCAGCCAAGCATCCAAGATTACTCTGTCTGTTGTCAACAAGAAGTGTAACTCCACTTCTATCTGTTTTTTGAAGTCTTTGTCTGAAGTCCATGAAGAGAGATACTGGAGTCCAGAACATGCTCCTGGAGCCTCATCTTAAGAAAACACAACACTCCTGCTGACTCCAGTACTACAAGCTCATCCATCCCAGCTCATTGATTGTGATGTGATTTGCAGTAACATCACAGTGGCAGATGCACTGTGGCCATTTTGGCAGCTCTCCCACACCTGGTGGGACTCAATGATTAGACTTCTAGTCTGTTTTTTTTTTAAGACAGTGTGAATTTTCTCAAAATACTTTACCACTTTTTACATTGAAAGAAAGAACTGACATCATATTTCATGAAAAATGCATCAGAATGTCCTACAATTTAAAACTGTACACTACATGCTTCAGAAGTTAAAGTTTGCATTCTACTTACGGCACGCTTTCATTTTTGATTAAAGAAAAGAAGAAAATCAACATGCACCAGTAGTGTATTATGCAATTATGAAAACAGGCCAGATCTTTGGAGGACCTGAAATCTGAACTGCCTGATATTGGTGTCTTATTTCTTTTTAACTTTGATCATGAAGTATTTGTTAACTGTAGGCAATATATAATCCATTTTAGTTGAGTTTGTGATTCACTTGACCTACAAGTAATTCTGTTGTCCCAAAAATTCCTTCTGTTGACAACTGGAGCCCATATTGTGTTCTTCAGAAGAAACAAGAATGCTTCTCAGGCCAGAACCTGCACCAGATGAGTTATTCATATTTCAATAATGAGCTAAGTGATGTTGCAAAGCTACAAAAAGGTGAAAAGAAACTTTCTACAGCTGAAGTCCAACATGATGGATTCAGTCCCTGTCCACCAGAACAGACAGAACACGTACCCGAAGTGGTCATTCGTATCTCTACCAGAACAAAATTAAAGTTGAAACAGGATGTAGTAACCTCTTGGAGATCTCAGCAGACCATTGTGAAATACTCCATAACTTTGAGGACAAGAGTAAATCTCTAATTAAAATCTGTAAATTAATTTGATGTTCCAACACTGAGCTAGTAACTTTTTAAAATACACAATTTACTGTATTACATCTTGGGAAATTAACCACAGAGCTCTATTTTCTGTAATACACTGTTATTCAGACCTGGCCTTAGGTGAATTGAAAGCTATTTCTCAAGGGAACCAAAACTGCAGCAAAATACTAATACTGTGTGTACTAAGGCTGTGCTATTGTGTGATAGTTTGTGGTGAGTCATGCTGGATTGTGTACTGCAGTGCAGTCTACCTCTGTGTAGAGAAATCTTGAATTTCTGTATTATTATATGCATGCATGAGTGTGTTTGTGTCTGCCTGTGCCTGCAGAGCTGCTTAAAATGATTGACAAATGGCATATCATTGACAATGCTGACACTACAAAAGAGTGTAAACAGTTTGAGAAGTGAAGTCAGGACTGGATTATGTTACAGAGAAAAAAAAATTAAAAAACAGCATGTAAATGAGGGTCAAAATGAAAGGTGGGGGAGGGCTAAAGCAAAAATTGTAATCCACTGAGGAGGATGAGCGTAATCTGTGCACAGGAACAAGCAGATGTTTGTGCTCTGCTTTAGTGTTTCATGTCTGAAGATTCTCCTCTCTACTGATCAGACATCCAGATCCCTTCTTGGAGCCATCCTCACACTCCTTGTTATGCTAGGGATGAAGATAAAATGCTATTGCAGCAGTCTGAGGTTAATTTCTGAGAGTGGCAGCTTCCCCTGAGTTGAGTGCCAGCCATCGAAGGCCTGAATTTATTATACAGGTGCTTCTTCAGGCCTGAAGTACAGTTCTTCACTGCTAACAGACATTTGCTATTTTGCATAAACAATGTGTGCTTCACCATTTTATTGAAATTGTTACACACATCTTAGAGCCCTTACCTGTAATATGTTTGCCTAGAAATGTCTTTGTGATCCCTTTATATCACTCTTTTCTTTGCTTTTTCTGTGCTACTGTCCACATTCAATGTACTGAATACAATAGTCACTTTTCCATTAGACCTAGATTTACACAAAACCTAAATATTGTTTTAAAAAAATCTGTATTAGAAACACTTATAATTCAAACAAACAGTCAAATATCCCAAAATCCTTTTTATCTTTCATGAGGTAGTTTTTCAGATGTGTTGATAATCTACTTTACTGCAAAAATGTAATGGAAACACATGCTTCACATTTCTACATCTCTGGTAATGCTGAATGTGATATAGTCAGCCAATGGAGACATCTAAATCTAGTTTCCAGCATTTTTTTTTGGCCTCATTGATACGATTTAGTTGTGCTATAACACCACTTAATTATTTTGTATTACTGCATTACATACAGGCTCTGTCTTTGAATGATCATCCACTGCCTTTGTCTTCTGTTGACTATTTTCACAACAACGGTAGCAAACGTTCCAATAATATGTCCAAGATGTTTTCATCCATCCTCTTCAAACTTGAGATCTTCTTTTTCATTGTTTTTGAAGAAAAGTCTCACAGGATGAGATGCAGGGAAAGAACTGGAAGAGTTACACTCCTAAAAAGAAAAACGCTGTTCAATGGAAGTGGTACCTTTAACCCAAATTCAGAGTTTCACTTTTGTTTTGCATTAAAGTGTAATGGATATCCACCAAATGATACCAAACTAGTCAGACTGACTACTTTTCCCCTGTAGGGGAAAACTGCTGTGTAACACATAATGATTTGGTGTAGGTTTTACATAGCTGCCCTTCCTGGCACAACCCTCACTAGTTATCCAGCCTTAGGAGAAAGCTGGCTAGTGGCCAGGGAAATGTGGGGTTCAATTCTCTGCCCAAGGACGCTTTGGCACATTGGCAGGGTTGAGTGAGGGAACTTTCCAGTTTGAGGGCAACTAGCTCTATCTACTGTGTCACAGCTGCCTGCCTCAGTAAGATTATTGATACACACAAGGAGTAAAAGTTGTAAGACAAAAGCATGCTGTGTTCTGCTGGGGACAAACTTCTGGAAACGGGAACTGCTCAGCATGACATTACTGGTTTGTTAACTTGCTAGGCAGCTGGATTTCTCTTTGTGTTCAAAAACCAAAAGGTTAAGACAAATCAGGATTTCATCCCAACAGCTGTGAGTGGGTTTTTGTGTCGTGACAGTCAGCAGTGTCAATGCATTTTCCCTGACCTGCTTAGCTTGAATCATTTCATTGCTATTTGTTTAACCAATGTTTGTCCCTTAAATCAAAACAGAGAAGATCTTAGCATAAAGAGGCAATTTAAACATAAGGACAACTTCAGCCCCAGAGCAGAAAGCGTTGTATGTTCTCTAAAACGTGTGGTTTGTTTAGGTGAACACTTCATCATCAGCTTGTCGCCAAGGTCTGCACAAGTCTGTTAATGACACAGCCGTGTCTCTCAGGGCGTGTTGAAGCAGGGAAGCATCTAAAACATGCAGGAAACTGGCCCTCGAGCACCAACTCTGTGCACCTCTGTTTATAATGATGATTACATCATCTGTGTGAACGGATGTAGAAAGATTTGTAGGTGTATGTGTGTGGGAAAAATAAGGGCTGATAATTCCCACTGAATAGTAAAACAACAAGACAGGTTGATTTGTTTTTACGATTTCAAAGGTTGGCAGTGCAATGATACAGCAGCATAGTGGACAGAATATTTTAGATGGGAAAAATCCTGTTTTTCCTGAGTGAATACATGTCTGAGGATGTGGTTTTGGAGCCCCGTGTGCTCGTAGGCCAACTGTTAAATATTTTAGTGAGTTCAAATGAGTTTATGTTATACACAGTAAGCTACATAAATAGTAAAGTAAATGTAGATTTTAAACAAGACTAAAGGACTAAAATTACAACTCTTATTTTAATGGTTTCCATTGTTACAACTTTTTTCTTTTCAATATCTTTATGTCTTTCTCTATGACGCTCCACTCAAATCTTCTGAGGAGATTTTGTTAAATTATTCTTGTAAAGGAATGTTTGATGTCGACAATGAAACATTTAAACCCACTTAGGAATATGTGAAAGGGAGAATTTGGATAAGTTGGGACAGAGTGTGTGGCGAAGAGGGAAAAAGGGAAGGTTGTGGTGGAGGGAAGACATGAATCACAGAGAAGGAAGCTGCAAAAGAGGGGACTTGGACAAAAACAGCACAGTATGTAAGGAGACGGATGAAAAGAAAGGGGGAAACAGAAGGTGGACACGTCAAATAGAAAAGGTGGCTCTGGTCATAAAGGAAATGAAAGAAAATCTCTGTCTTCCATTTACTATGAGAACAATCTGTCTCTCTCTTTCTCTCTCTCTGCTCACCCTCTCACACAGACACACACACTCACACACGCCCACACAAAATGAACATGAACCAGACTGTCAGTAATTAATTGGCATTAATTGCTCCATGGGAGAAAATGAACTGAGTACTGGATTGACAGGTGGGCTGATGTGCAACACTGCTGATTGAATAATGATTTCGAAAAGCGCTAATGCACAAAGTCACACTAATTATGCACAAATCAATATCTACACTGATATGTTTCAAATATGTGAAAATGAATGGACTGTGCCGCAGTTCTTTGTGTTCATTTTGGGAGACAGAAAGATGGAGAAGACAGAGTGATATAGAGAAATAATTTGAAGTCAAAATTATTATCCACTTGCTAACACTCTTTAACTTGCAAATACAAATAAATATAGTTGACAAGAAATCCTTAATGTCACAGAGAATACATGTGCTTAATAGGGAATGACAAGATGAATATCCACATGAATACAGAGGTACATGTGAACAGTAATGAGCCAAATTAAAATTTTAAGTGTTTTCAGGCATGAATATAAATGTAAAAATTACAAGATGACAGTAATATTCTTCCCAAATTTTATGTTTCAATGAATCACAATCCTCACGATAGAGAAAAAAAGAACATGCTAATTGCTCACTGACTTTTCACTCTCACGCTAATAACAACATGTCGCAACGCTGACATCTTTTTAATGACACTCATTTGTTTATGACAGCAGCACATTCTGGTATACCTGAATGCTGCATTCCCTCCTCATCTGATTAAATATGACCACTGAAGTCCATCACTGAGTTGATGGGCCAATCACAGACAAAGAGTCACATTCCTGCATGCTTTAAATTAAATAATTATCAGTTTAATGTCATTTTAACTGTAAGATGAGACAACTAAAGCATATTTGATCAGATAAATTATGATATTTATTAGAAATGTACCAGTGAGTACGTCAACTCAGGATACCTCATTGATTCCTTTCCTGAACAGCACTATAAAATGACTATCTGAAGAGACTGAAATCATGACTACTGCAACAATTAAACTCCCTTTAGGGATTAATAAAGTATTTTGACTTTGAACTGAAATGAATTTGCTTACCGAAGAATATGAACCTTGAAGCCATGTGACAGAAGTAATTGTGTAATCCAGTGCTGTTGGGTTCTATCAAATTTCAAGCAGGAAAACATTGGATGCATAGCAATATAGTATAATGTCCCATGTCGGGGCAGTTTTTAACAACTAACCCTTTTGACTCGGCTCTGAAACTCAAGGGGAAGGTGTAGACGAAAGGAAAGGGGAGGACAAAAAAAGTATGTCATATGAGTTGATCGTGGATACCTTACCTCCTAACTATGTTTTTGGTGCAGTAACCTCTAAAAACCAATGGCTGAAATCTCCCACTCTAAACACCCTGTTGTCTGTTTAGACTGAATAGTGACACTGGAGTGTAAATATGATTTAGTTTGAATATCATGAATGACTGGATTGTCTTTCCCTGACGTTCTTCACTGTGTGACTTTGCTTCTGTCAAAATTAGATGTAGCATATATTTTTTAGCAGAGTGGAATGCCGACCTCATTGTGAGATTCTTCTAAAACACACTGGAGAGTGAGGTAGAAATGCACGCATTGTTTAAGGCGGCCGTATTGAACCCTTGAGCCCACATCACAGCCTGAGGGCAACCCAGCTGTCTGGATTGAAATCTAGGGGATATCATTCAGCACTGGAGGCTTTCTTTGCCTTCAGCAGTCTCAGAAGTGGAAAGGGAAAAAATTTTAGTGACATGTACACGCAGAGCCAAAATGGAAGACAGAGAAGCTCTCAATACAATACACACTCTGGTGACTGCTGCTTTAATCACTAGTAAGGGTATCTCCACCATGTTAATAGTCATTTGCTGCAATATAAATGTTCAAAATCACCTGCAGTGACCCTCCAGTTTCTCAGAAATACTGGGAATATACTTTATGCCAGCACATTAAACAGAAGCTCACAATGACATGTTGTCATTGATGAAACTGAGACAAGTACAAAAAAAAAGGAAAAGAGAAAATGGTAGTGCAACAATGAAAAAGAAGGCAAAAACAAATCTCATTCCACAAAACTTCTCAAAGTCACTGAAGCACAGAGAGAGGCTCACAAACAATAAGACAAAAGAAAATCATGAGAGACAGAATGAAACTGAAGTGTCTCAAGCAGAGAAACACAAAATAAGGGACTAAAACAAATCCACATGGCAATGCCGAAACAGTTTCTGTCAGGAGCTAGGAAAAAGTAGTGTAAAATCATTAAATAGAAAAAAAATTAGTTGAAGGATTGAATAAGAATTTACTAAAAGTGTGTTTCATGTAGTAAATAGACTAACAGATTGAAAGGACTTATGATTCAAAAGGTGATAAAGATAGGACCTGCTCAACCATGTGGCCTGTTCCCTGTGACAGCTGGGATGGGATTCAGGACCCCATGAGCTTGAACATCATCATATAAGCATAGAAAATGAATGTGTAAATGAAGGTAGAATTTTTTTTTTTTTTTTTTTTTTTGCTGAAACTGCCTTTTTAACATTCTGCTAAAAAAAACACAGTTGACATTGAGTCTCTCTGGGCAAACTCGGGCACATTTGCACTTTTATTAATGTTGAATTGTTTGCATTGTTTTGTAATAAGTCAACAAATACTGATAAAATGCTAATGGGATGACTTTATTCTTCATAAGTATATTTTCAATCAAAGAAATAAAGGGAAGCAGCAAAATAAAATAAAATTGTAGGAAAATGACATTTTATAAAAGTAGTGATTGCTAAACTCTTCAGTGTTCAGCATTGAGATTTTACACGGCAGATCAACATTTCTTGTCAGAGAATCAAATTTCATCAGCCATCCTAATCTGAAAAGACAGGCCATCTTTACAGGTCACCTTTGCATGTACTTTTAGTGACGCCACATGATAAGAGAAACTCTGTCACTGTTAAATACGATCCAAAAGCTGGAAAGACAGATGGAAACACCTCTGCACTATTGCATAATACCTCCCTTGTTGTCCACCTTGAGTGAAGTGATCCTCACGCCAATAGGTGTCACCACCTCAGTGAGGTATCTGAATTCTTTATGTAAGTCGAATTAAATCAGTTGATCTCCTTCACTGTTAACAAAAGCATTTCCTGTACAGTCACACACGCGTGCTTATTGGTTCACTTCAGAGAACAGAGCCAATAAAATAAGCAAAATTGATCTGAATCACTTTTATCTTAGAAGTTTGAACTGCTGAGTTCTTAATTATTTGAAATTGGAAATGAGGTTTCTGTTAATTATCCTGTGCTAATTTTAATAAGTCAACAGAATTATGTTTTGCAGGAATCACTAAAATCTATGCAT
>JAOWBL010002982.1:0-12873 GCA_028564865.1 Zenarchopterus dispar | reverse complement strand
GGGGGCAGGGGGGGGCTGGAGCCTATTTCTGAGCTGTCTGAGCTGCGATGACCAGATGTCAAGCAGAACACCTCTGGGATGAGGAAGAAAAGGATGCTCTGCAGCGGACAAACCTGCAGAGATAAACAGCAACTGAGAGGAACGCTTTTAACCCTTTTGTTAAATTCATGACACCAACAACTGAGACGTTTTTTTAAATTTATTTATTTTTTTGTGAGCAGTGGGAGACTCTCCTCTGCATTAGCATTGCAATCAACTGCAGAGCAAGAGTTTTCTTAGGTCTGAAGACTTACTTTGAACGTGAGCTACAGAATAAAAACAATCTTCTTCAAACGTTAGTGCTGCTGCTTTTCTTCCTTTTTTTTGGTGTAAAAACATAATATAAATAATATGACTGTATTGAGTCTTAGTATTAAGCAAATACAGCCTTGGATGAACAATAGCCAAAGAGGGGAAAAACAAGTTATGAAAATGAACAACCCCCGTTGAGATGGTTACCTGCAGGATGTTTCTGCTTGTCTGGAGTTCAAGTGTGTAGTAACATAGTGACAAAAGGGGAAGAAACAAGCAGTGGTCTTTGAGAAGCAGTTGTTGATTCACGTCAATCTGGAAATATGAAACCGATTTTAAACGATTTGGAGTTAAAGAGTCAAAGAGTGTTAGATTGAGTACTCATGAGTTAAAATCATTTCGGACAGCTGTCAATCTTCCCAAAAGTGGATTTCAACCCATCAGAGAACTACAACACCCTGGCCCGACCCTAGAATATGGCAGCACAATTAGACAAAGATGGAAACGTTTGTTTGGATAAGAAACATCTGTCTGAAGGGGACACAGAGGCATGACTGAGATTCTGAACAAACTACAGGATTTCCTGAAGATTTGTCTACTTTGCTAATGCTGTTACCTTTTGAACACGACCCTGTTTCTTCACCTGAAATGCTTAAATATGTCTCTCAGAAAGGTCGAGACTATAACTTGTGCACCAAATAGGACTAAAAGCTGCAGCAGAAGCAGCAGAGCCTTGACTGACAGAAACAGACGGGAACACGGAGGCTGGAGAGCCACTGAGTCTTGCGCTTTTGGCAGTTAATTAGCGACTCCTTCCCGTTTGATCCACTGACCCACGACATCATGGTGTGACCCACTGAGCCAATAAATAACTCCACAGACGCGCTCCCCATCTTTATATCTGTCCACTCCTGAAGCAGTGACACAGCTGTCTGGTCAGCCACGCAGCTCGTGGACTTCCTTCTCCTGGTATGAGAAGAAGTAGACTTCTCTGAGTTGAAGCGCAGCCTTGTCGGTATCCGTCACCGGGACTTATCTGAGTAAATTCCCGTCACGCAGCGTTTCCCTTTTTTTTCTTTTTCAATGCTTTTAAGGGGATTTGAACGTTTTACGACCTGAACACGCAGAAGCTCCGCGCCGCGCCGCCTCCCGTCGAGGTTTCTGCTCCCCGGGGAGTTAAAAGGCGCAGTTGCTGATATAAGCGGAGGCGCACTTTGCGCAGGAACGGGAGCGCACGGAGGAGGGGCGGGTTCTCAGGACACCTGCGTGTGTTACCCGAGTCCACAGTCTTCAGGTCGCTCGTGGACAGGATAGTCCGTTTACCCTCCTCATTAACCCGCTGCTTGCGCGCCGGCTGCTGCAGAGGACTCCCGCCCCCCCCGGTGCGCCTCCGCTCCCCCCCGCCCCACATGGGTTGACTGGGTTGACGCGCACCGAGACCGGATGGTTTCGCTCCGCGTTGCAAACTTCCCACTGGTCCGAAGTTCGCGGCTCGGCGCGGCATGATCATTTCCAACGTGAGTCTGAGCTGTGGGAACTGTCACGGTGAGGTAGCGACGGACGCGTACGAGGAGGTCTCCGGCTCTCTCCCCCCTCCGTCCCTGAGCCCCACGGGGCACCTGGTGGTGGCGGTGTGCCTCGGCTTCATCGGCACCTTCGGGTTTCTCACCAACCTGCTGGTGCTGGCGCTGTTCTGTCGGTACCGGGCTCTGCGCACGCCCATGAACCTCCTGCTGGTCAGCATCTCCGTCAGCGACCTGCTGGTCAGCGTCCTGGGGACCCCGTTCAGCTTCGCAGCCAGCACCCAAGGGCGCTGGCTCATCGGACGCGGTGGATGCA
This sequence comes from Zenarchopterus dispar, assembly GCA_028564865.1. NCBI lineage: Eukaryota > Metazoa > Chordata > Actinopteri > Beloniformes > Zenarchopteridae > Zenarchopterus > Zenarchopterus dispar. The sequence goes on along the minus strand of JAOWBL010002982.1, from coordinate 10,743 downwards.
TTTGGTACGGGTTCATCAACGCATTTCTGGGTAGGCACATGCATTTTTTTACTTCACTTTTTAGGAAGTATTTTGACATGTATCATGGGAGCCTCGTCTGAAAACCCAAAACGCGTGCCTCTTTATTTAAAACATACAAGAGATTTGTGGGACTTCACTATAATATCAATCTCTTCTCTTGGTCATTTCATGCTAAAAGTTACAGCATTTCATTAGTTATTGCATAAAACTGCCAAACTGCATTCTGATGCATATTTGTGCTAGAAAACTGCTCCATCCAGCATAAAACTGGGTCCAGATCCCTTCCAGTCAGTTTCATGATCAGAGTTTAGAGCTACAAGCTTTTTGAATCCTGCAGGAACTTAAACGTTGCCCGCATGATTTCTCTTTTTCTATTTTGAATTTGGCAAAAAAAAAAAAAAAACAGGATTTCACATCCAGGGAACACACAAAAGCAGCCATGTGCTGAAGTGTCATCCTCCAGATTTAGTCTCAGTGGTACATTAAGGGACAAGAGGACACAGTACAAGTCATGAACAATCAAGTGAAACATGGAAAAGGCATTTCAGACTGGAATACTGTGTTTTCCTGTTTAAAGGTTCAGGTTCGGAGCTCTATCTGTGTGCTGGGATCAAACCTGTAACCTTTAAGATTTGGAGCAATCAGTCTGAGTACCGTCCAGGTTTTATTGACCTCCTTCTCCTGCTCACAGACCAGCTACTCCATCCGTCAGGAGTAGGATGAAAACCAGAGGAGACGGATGATGCTGATTGGGGGTAATCCTGCTTCGCTGATTAGACTTCACTCTTTTTTAGATGCGTTTATTCTTCGGGCTAAAGAGATCAATCAGTCTGCTAAATAGACTCGAGTAGGACTCCCTTTCCCTTCATTGTTTAGTCATTACGTCTTGATTTTCAAACCTGAGTGCAATCCGGTCGAGTGCATTGAATAAAATGTCTCTAATTAGTCGTTTTCTCTTTGGGACCTGAAACTGTGCAGCGAGGCATTGTGGCTGCTGAATCTCTTCTCCTCTCAATTAGCCCGACTATTTATACGCCATACTACAAAAATGAATAATGCAATCCAAAACCCCTTTTACAAGTGGTTGGGGAGGAAAAAAAGAAGGAAGTTGGACGTTAGTCCACTTAAAATAGGCTGGATAATAAAAGAAATAATACAATAAGTAAAAAATTAGCCATGAAAAAATACAAAGATGACAGTAGGATTATATATTAATTATAAGCCAAAAAAAAAACACATATAAAGTTAAAACAAATGTAAATATGTTAAAATACACTTGATAAAAGCAGGAATTAGTTAATAGGTCTTGGTAAATGTTGATATGAAGGCTTTGCTGGAGGTTTGGAGGGTAACACATGAAAGCAGCGTCACTAATGATGATCGATGATCTGATCGATCGATGATCCTCGCTCACTCACCAAACCCATCTCTCTCAGGCGGTCCGAGAGGTCACATGGTGACTTTTTTAACAACTGAGGAAAGATGTAATGAAACGTAGCCGTGTGGTAGTCTGAGAGGAGCCTTTCCAGGGTCAAACCTGCTGGTTTTACAGAAGCTGGTTTTGGTGTCTCGGGAGCCAGAACAAGCCTTGCAGATGTCCTGAGACTGCGTCCGTCTGATTCCTGGATGCAGATTTTACTTTTTGTGGACACAAGTGCATACGTTGTTGATCATTTCTGATTTAATTTGAAAAAGCCAGTGCTCAGTCTTCTGATCTCGCACCGCCTTTGTTCTTTTCCGCCTCGTTGATGATTTTCAGTTGTTGTTTGCTAAGTGTTCTTGGGTTTCCGTCTTGGTTTATCGTGTCTTCTGCTCCTGGTTTTTGGCCTTGCTTCATCCCCGTCGGCGGGGACTTTTTTTTTTTTTTTTGTCTGCACCCTGCCTGTTACGTTTTTTGCTCTGCCGCCTGATGTGCAGCCACGCCTTCGTTAGATAAACGAAAGCAGTTTGGACTTTTTACTTTGAATTTGTTCGGGTGACTGTGCTCGGAGCCATTTCCTGAAAGAAAGCCTCCACGTCGGGCCAGAAACTCGCTGCTTCGCACCAAACTGTCTTAAGAGGAATGATTGATAGTCAATTTCACAGGAGACTGAACTTTTAAACATCTGCTTTCAGTTTGTGTTTGTTAAGGTTTAAAGGTTAAAAAAAATGCCTCTTCTTAAAACCAACATTTTAGACTACTTTACTCTGTATTTCTTTGGAGTTTGGGGTTTCAGCGTACCTCCTCTCCAAGAAAAGCACCGCGTGACGCCACAAATAAGACATGTTTGGAAGTTGTGCTTTTGTACAAATAATTAAAAGGAATGAAAGTGTAACATCACAAATACAATCTTTTTCCAAGCTCTTTTAGTAGCATCCCGAACACTGAGGTTAAAATCTCAAACGTCCATCCGTGAATCCATTGACCTCCTCTTATCCCGGTTTGGGTTTCGAGGGCAGCGGTGAAAGCGGACCGGTCCAGATCTGCCTCCTCCAGCTCTCCTGGCTGGATGTCAATGCTTCCCTGGACAGCTGGGAGATGTTCTCCCACTTCATGTTGGAGGTCTTCTTCTTTCTGTATCTGCACACGGTTCGTGACCATGTGTGAGGTTAGAAACATAGATTGATCCTTGATAATCCTTTTGGCTCGGTTCTCTCCTCTCTGGACCAGATCGGTTCAAAGTGGGACTCTGATCTGTCGGTCGACCTCTTACTCATGAAACAAGAGCCTGAGATAGTTCAAGTCTTCCTCTTGGGTTAGTACTTCAACCCAAACCCGGAGAGATTCGGAGGTTCTGATTCTCATCCTTGCTGCCTCACGGCTGGTTGTGGACCGCTCCAGCGAGAGCTGAAGTTCCCTGCTGGTAGACGCCAACGGGACCTCCTACAACAGGTAGAGCTGAAATCTTGAGTCCAACTCTCACCTGCAACAAACCTGGCCCAACTACTGGAAATATGACCCAAACTCTCACTCCGTTTGTGTCAGGACTGAGCAACCGCTTCCTCCTCGACCTCAGGCTGGACTCTCAACCATCTTCTCCAGAACCCCTGCCAAAATGTTCTGGTTGTTCTTTTGGTGAGGCTGATGGGGGACTAAGTTTAAGCATCCTTTTCATACTCCGAGCCTTTTGAAGCGATAATCCGTTTTTCTGTTTTGTTCATGTTTGATCTTTAAGATAATAACCATTTCCAGACAGGTTAAGTTGTGCTTTTAATCTGCAAATCTGTGAAAACATCTGCTGGTCCACATAAATCAAGTAACACCTGAAATTAAGGTTGTTTTTTTTCTGATTAAATCAGTGAATCCAGGTTCTGTCTTTGTTTTAAAACACCACGGTTTCAGGAGCGATTTATTCTGGTAAAGTTGCCTTTTATGTAATCAGAAAGAAAAGTATAAAAGAAGATAGAGAGAGCATGTAGGATGTAGTTTGTCACCATTTTCCCGAGGGCTTCAGCATCAACCAGGTCAAAACATTTCAACTTCACGTTTGCTCGAGTCTGATCTTGAGCTGGAGTGCAGTTTGATGTTTTTGCTTTTAAATCTGATATTCCAGTGGACTAAAGGAGAGGATAAAATGTGATGTTTTCCTCCGAGGAGCTCCAGCGTGGAGGAAGGAACATTTATGTGTCTTTCCTTTTCTTTTCTTTTTTCTTTTCATTTGTTTTCTGTGCAGAATCGGCTCTTCTCAGCTTTCAACCTGGCTTCTTGTTTTCCATTAAAATAAATGATGTCTGGAATATGGATGTTACCTCCAAACAGCAGCGAGCCTGTTGTGTTCTCCTGGTTTATCCATAGCAAGGGAGCTCGCACAATTAATTTTGAACAATGTTTCTTAGCCTTGCATGCTCAATAGCTTTTGTGCAAATAAATAAGAAATATCTAACCTGACTGGATCAAAGGCTGAAGAGGAGCTGAATGAGAGGCTTTAGAGATCCGGTTCTGGAGCTGGCGAGTTCATTGGCTCTCCGAGAACGCCGGAGCGGGGAGACGGGCACCTTAACGTCAAAGATTTATGAAGTAGTAGTGAGTGATTGCAGGTTAAAATGTCTCTCGGAGAGGAAGAGCAATAAAACATGGAGCCAAATTTGGGCAGAAAATGCTACAAGGTCAAGTTGTTTTACATTTATTGACTTGCGATGACGGTTATTCCCACAGTAGTTCGTTATTTGACCCTGGCATCTGTGAGGAGAGCGAGGTTAGACTTCATTGGTTTTAATTGCAGCGGTCTTTATGATGTGTTTTTAGTTGCTGCATGTGGACTTTTTGGTACATTAAATTAGCGCAATAGTTTAATGGTTCCAAGTAGTTTGTTTGTATGCAAATTAATTCCCAAAACAAAACTGCACAACGGAGGCCAGGATTTGTTTGTTTAGTCCATTTGGTCTAATTTTGGTTTTTGCAGTTGCAGGCATTTAAACTCAAATGCAAAAAAAAAAAAAAAAAAAAAAAAATTGAAAGTGGAAATGCACAAAAATCTACTCGAGTAAATCAATAGCATCAAGCGTTTACTCATGAGTATTTCCCACGTCAAAGTGGGTACCGGATCACTTTCAGGTGACCAAACAGAAACGGCTCTGCTGAGAGCGGCGGGGTTAAAGTGGAGGCAGAAACGGGACCTTGTTTCTCTCTGTGCTGTTTAGTAATTTACTAATGAGCCTCTGTTCACCCCAACACAATTAGCTCAGACAACACAAGAGCAGCTGTGGCGCCAGAGAGGGACGATTAACAAACTTGTAATAAAGCCTCGTCAGGTCATTCTTTCTGGAACAGAATAATCTTCATTAGGTAATCTACCCATTTTTTTAAACCATTTTTACTCTTTTATTGTTGGGGAGAATATATAGAGGGGTATTTTCCAAGTAGTAGAAGATCATGTACTTTAGGGTGATTCAACATTGACCACAGTGAGTTTTTGTGGCTCAGAGACCGTATAAGAAGAACTGGACAAGCCCGCTGTGATGTCACCCATAGGTTTTCTAAAGCCTTTTTTTCATATACTGTGTGGCACCATGTTATAAATGGGCAAAAATTTAAAAAAACAAAAAACAAAAAACAAAACATCTGGATTAACACACCACTTTAGTTCAGTTACTGCAAGTTAGCTTGGCTTAGCTAATGCTAACCTGTGATGCTAACTAAAGTTACCTTCTATTCACTCTGATCAAATCTGTCTGTCTGTCCTCATTTCTGCTGTTGTCATCAAAGTGAGACTTGAAATTAGCAATTAGCAATGTTGGCTTTAAAATAAGGACAGCGGAAAGACCTCACTCTTAATTATGCATACATTTGTTTCAAATAATTAAAAAAAATAATAAATCAACCTATTCCGTTGTCATGGATATGAAATTTAGCCACAGACAACAAAACTGTGTGTTTGAACCATGTCAGATATGATTATTTATTTCATGGAGGTCAACAGGGATTGACTCAGTTTTAGAGACACCCTCTAGTGGTCAGTCGAGGAAATACAACCAAACTCACTTCCTGGAGAGCAGAAAACTAATGAGGGTCATGTAGCCCCTCGCTGTGACCCCGTGATGGACTTGTGAACTGTGCAGAACCACAACTGATGAACAAAGAAAAAACTAAACTAACATATGGCCCGATTTTAAAGTGCATGCTTCCACTGTGTCGTGTCTTATTTTATGGTTTCACACATGAACTTTCTCGGTTAAATGCTGCCCTCGTTTTCGTCTGGAGTGGTCGTAGTTGACTGCAAATAAATATGCTTCCTTAGTTTTTCACAAATCACAGAACAATAAGTTATTAATAAGCCAGACAACCGTGAATGATGAAAAACAATCTCCAAGCATATCAAATTACTCCTCGCAACCCTGAGAAACGCTCTCCGCTCTGAAGCACTGGGGATAACGGCGAGAACCGCTCAAATAACAGAGCAGAGTTTGTTTTAATTGAACCGATCTGCTTCGATGTGAAACCACAAACAGGCAGCAGATCGTAAATATTTCAGCTGTGTTTCAGCCGTGGAGTAAGTTCGCAACGTTAAATGGTCCGAGTTGCTTTCCAGTGGCTGCTGCTGATTTACAGATGAGAGAAATGATCAATCAGACTTTGATCAGGAATCATCAGAGTTTATTAGTTAATCCCAGCTGTCTCTAGTCAAAGACTATAAATCTGGCAGAAAGAAAAATTATTATTATTATTTTTTTTAATGAGTAGCCGTTAAACCTCTAGTGTGACTTTGAATTGTCAGTATATGGATGGACAAACATGAACTTGTCCTGGAACAACTGAAAACATTGATTTGACCCTTTGATATCGTAAGAATTTATCAGATTCTCCAACATCTGTGGTGCCCCGTTTCAACTTTCACAAAAATAGTTTGGTTCCTCCTGAGTCTCTTCTGCTTTACGTTCATGTGGCTGAAGTTCTGAAAACTCCTGTTTCATCCGCGGAAAAGGGTATATCCACCATAAAAACAAAGTTATTACGTTTGTCATTAGATTTACTCCATAAATCCTGATCAGATCTGTTTCATAATCCAGTATAACATGTTTTTTTTTTTAAACTGTCTTGCCATGTTTCAAATGTCTGATTTTCTTGACTCCATCTTTAATAAACATGTAAAAAAATTAAAAAATCATTCAATCAATACTTGTTAATGATGTAAATAAGTAACTCCACCTCAGTATGTGTAGTAATTTATCCCTCCCACCTCCCCCATCCTTCAGTAGAGTTTAAAATGTTTATCTTGAGGAAAACTTTCCGATTTTCCACCGTGAATATCTCCTTAACTTGGATAAGATCAGCTCCCTGTCATAGCAGTGTTGTGACACAGTGGCAGGACAAAAATCACAGTGGGGTGTCGCTGCACTGTGGGGGGGACGTGCCCGGCTTTTCAAAGTGAGCATAAAAACAATGTGCTGAAGCCCTTAAATGTGGTTTCGTCGTGCTGGTTAACAACACCAGTGGCAGCCATCGTTTCCAGCGTGGAAATCAGTTTCCTGTTCCAGGTATTGATTTGGAACAGGTTTCACATCAGATGTCCCTTCTCGCTACCCTTACCAGGCTTTGAATTTATCTTTTGTGCTGTATATTTTACACTTTTAAAAGCAGCTCAAGCTTTATCACAGCGGGTGTCCTTACATGCACCGCTTTTATGACACAGTCTGAGATTTACTCATTTTACTTATTTATTTTTGATTTCTCGCTCAGTCCGCATTGTTTATTTCTTCGGTCATGGCATCCTTTAGTCTCTGAGTCGCCTGTCGTAATGTCCACTGCATATCAATGAGCTAGATTCAGCATAGTTCCCGCGTGATAGGGTGTCATAAACAAATGTCAACTGGGAAAAAACAGTTTTTTTATTTACAGTAGTAAGGACATTAGACAATAAGAGCTAGACATCATTTCACAAAAATAATCAAATAAATGAAACTGGGATTGGTGTGTTGATATGAAAATGTCTTTTTGTGCTGCTTTAAATATTTTGAATGCAGCTTTGTGTTTTTATGGATACAGTTGAAAGGACGCTAACCCCGGAGGAGACGCTGGTTGGGAAGAAAGGGGGCGTGGCTAACTCCACCCCCCCTCAAACAGGCTGTTGTGAAAAGAGTGGTGACTTTCTTGTGAAAAATGGTACTGATATACTTTATTGCTGTGGTATTTTGATCCAAACATGTCACGGACACTTCAGTAAGATCTTGTAAGAGTTATCAGCAGGTAAATCAAAAGTGAAATGATAGTTTTTTGGGGGGTTTTTTTGTATCTTGAGCTGTTCATCCAGAGCTGTGTTCCTCTAGGATGCTGTGAGGAGCGATCCAGGAGTATGGGATACTCTAACTTCACTTCATATTCAAATGGTCCAGGTGTTTGGACCCATTTTAGGTTAGAACTGGTCTGCCAGGCCTCCTCTTCATCATCACTTCTTCTCATAACTTTTATAGGCAGGTTTGCTTGGTGCAGTCAAGGGGCCGAGGGTAACCGGTCAGGGTTTTGTTAGATGATGTTGTCCTGCTGGTGTCATCGTGGGAGGAGGTGGAGGGAATGGGAAGTGGCACCTCCAGATCTGAAGCCATTGATGGTTCCCAGTTGGAAAAGGGGGGGGGGGGGGGGCCCTCTCCAGGTTGGGTGTGAGGTACCTCCTCAGGTGGGGGGGTTTAGGTATCTCAGGGTTTTGTTTGGATTATTTGTACGATCAGTGTGCCTGCTGAACCCTTGTCTGTGGTGGTGTTTCAGGTATGTCCAACTGGGTGGAGGCCCAGGGACATGCTGGAGAGATGACATTTCTTGGTTGAGTTTGGAACTAATGGAGAAGGTTGCTGGAGATGACATCTGAGCCTTTCCACTTTAGCTGCTGGCACTGCGACCCGAACCCGGATAAATAAATGTTAATATATGGATGAATGGATTGAAGTGGGTTTTTTTCCATACCTGCAACTTGTTCTTCTTCTTCTTCTTTCTTCTCCATCTTCTAACCTGATCACACAAACCAGGTTTCTCATGTGAACAAAGCAGGATTAAAGTCGCCCATTTCTGGCAGCAGATGCTTGTAAAATTGTGCTGAGGAGCAAAAACACTGACAAAATGGTCCGATTTGGGACAAGAGCCTCTGCTTTGCTATCGGGACCGAGAAACGAGCAAGAAAATGAAGTGGTAGCAAAGGAGAAGGGATGCAGAGATATGCAGCAGAGGAGCAGCACAAAAGGAGAACGAGTGCAGCGAGAGAGCGAAAAGGGAAGAGAGGGACAAAGGAAAAAAACTGAAAAGAAGTGGAGATAGAATGAGCGCAGAAGCAATAGACAATGAAAGATGATTACTTCCTGTGCTGACTCAGGCCAGGGACAGTGGGTCATTCATTTTACCATAAATCTATTCCACACCTTTCCAGAGTTGGGTGAAGAAGAATCAGGCCTCAGGTGGAAAACCCATTAAAATGCATGCTGGGGAATCAAAGTGGGCCATGCTTGAATCAAAGCCAGCATTAGGCGCTGATATTCCCACTAGACTCAGGGTACAGTCTGTGCAATCGTTACAGGAAATTAATGAAAAACTAGCGGCTGTTGAGCGAAGTTGCTGAGGAAGCAGACCACTCGAACAAAGAGCACCCACTCCAGTGGGCTGGAGGGGCCTCGAGTGGAGTTAAGATTTATTTACATGTGACTTTATAATCACTATATCTTCCCAAAACAGTTTTGGGTTCTTCGCCACTTTAACATTTTTATTATGATCCTGCAGGTGAGAAATCGGAAATCTACTGCAGGTCTGACGACAAACAAAATGTTAAAGTTGGACTAATTGATATTTTTTAAATTGAAAAAAGATAAAATGGCCATTTGACCACAGCAAGAAACACCAGAGAGAATTACAGTTGTCCAGAACTTTTTTTGGAGCTCTTTAGACTCTTCTTGTTCCAAGTTTTAATTTTTTGGCACGGATCTCGGGCTTTCATCAACCTTCTGAGCATCGAAGCTCCAGGACCTGCCGCGAACCGCCGACTCAGCACCTCGGTACAGTAAAGGGTGTCAAAGTGCGCTCGCTAGCGTCACGGAGACTTCACTGGAGCTTGAAAGCTGGATATTTGTGAAACTACATGAAAGAAAACAACACTTTCACCAAGTGTTGTTTGAAAGGACAAGCCTCAGCGCCGTTTGCTGGTACCTGCTGACTCTGCCATCGATAAGGCCGGATTTGCTCCGGCAGTCAGGTATTACCTCGGAGCGCCGACACCAGAAGACAGCTGATGTGTATCTCAGAAATGTTTCTGGGCTTTGAAAAGACAACGGTGTTTAAAACCTCAGGAATGAGGACAGGATTGTAATCTCAGGTTTCTGTGGCGTTTAAAGACAATATGAAAACAGAAACGGTGAGTTCAAGTGAAGGTTAATCACTACGTTGACCGCCTGTGTCACGATGACACGAGAGGCTGTTAAACTGTTTTTCCTGATAAATTAACTCTTCAGGGGTTTGAGGGGAGGGGCTTCTTAGGCCTTCCAGGAGTTTCTTGTAAAGTAGGAAACGTCCCAATCAGAACAAACTTCACTCACAAAACAAACAACAAAAACAAACTTCACTCTTTTTCTTGCCACGGGAAGTAAAAAAAACACAAGTTTCTCTGCTTTTGAGGAGGATGTAAAAACCTTTAACACTCGTTTCTTCAAATGTTTAATTTTCACTCCTGGATGTGATTTGTAGCTTCAGATACTTTAGTTAAAGAGATTATATTATGCAATTTACATGTTTGTAATGCTAGTTTGAGGGTCTACGTGAGGTGGTGCGATACTTTAAGTGTTAGGGTTTTGAGTTTCTCATTTTGTACTCTAGTTCCTGTTTTATTTTGAAAGTCCATTTCTTGGTCTCTTAAGCTCCAGTTTGACTTCCCTTTTTCCTTGATTGTTTGCACCTGTGTCTCCTCAACCTTTATGGATGTGTCTGTATATATTATCTGGTCTTTCCTTTTCTCCCTGTTTGTACTGTGTCATGTCCTGGTTTCTATTCAGTTTTCTAGTTCCTTCATATTTGATGCTTTGACGTTTCTCCGGGGGTTTCCTGTTTTATTGCAGTGTTTCTTGTTAATTAAAACCTGTCATTTTGCTAATACCTGCCTCGAGTCCCCTGCAAATGGGTCCCACGTTCCCTGACCTGTGGCAACATGAACTCACCATGAAACCATAAAACAAAAAAAGCAAATTAATATATGTATAAAATATATATATATATATATATATATATATATATATATATATATGTGTGTGTGTGTGTGTGTGTGTATATATATATAT
>JAOWBL010002980.1:0-12879 GCA_028564865.1 Zenarchopterus dispar | reverse complement strand
AGATAGATAGATAGATAGATAGATAGATAGATAGATAGATAGATAGATAGATAGATAGATAGATAGATAGATAGACTACAGGCCTGGGAGCTTGAGGGTCCTGCACAGTATCTTAGCTGTTCCTGTGACTGCACTCTTCTGAACAGAGATGTTTGATGTTTCTCCACGTATCTTCAGGAGCCACTTCCCCAGTGTGGGGCCCACTGCCCCCAGTACTCACTTGGCCATGGGTACTACTGTTGCCTTCACTTTTCTATGCTTTCTCCAGCTCTTCTTTGAGCCCCTGGTATTTCTCCAGTTTCTCATGTTCCTTTTTCCTGATGTCGCCATTGCTGGGGATGGCTACATCGATCAAAACAGCTTTCCTCTGCTGCTTGTCCAGGATCATAATAACCGGTTTGTTGGCCACTACCATCTTGTTGACTTGTATCTGGAAGTCTCGCAGGATCTTAGCTCTTTCATTCTACTTTTTAATTTAATGTTCTAACAAATAAGTAAAGTAATAAGAAATAAGTAAAGACTAGGTCACATACTCTATTGTGATCTAAGGATCTACAGTCCATATTCTGCATAGATGTTTCTGTGCACTATACCGGCTACTTGGTTATGTAGTTTCATTTATTATTTTTCTGCCAGTATCTGTTGTAGACATGACATAAGTTTGACTTGCATGCATGCATCCAGCTCACATTTTTACTCAAATATTTAGGTTTTGTTTTTACACCCTTGTCTACTGGGGAAGTGTTAAATAACATCAATTATGCTTTGGATGAGAGCCACTACTTTTGTTTCCAGTAGAATTATTTAATTTTCCAAAGATATGACAGATCTCATGATTAGTTACAGCAACTGTATCTGTATGTAACTGTAGTTAATCCAACTGTATTTAAGAACCTGGTTAAACTGAATAGGCAAAATGATGATGACCAACGACATTGTTTCATGTTTAACTGATATGCTGCCCAGTCTGAAAATGTTGCTATTTTTGTCCAGAGTTCAAACTTGAATAGTTTGACATGAAAAGTTGTAAACTAGTGCCTCTCTCTATTTCTCTTGCTTTCTGCCCCCACCCTGTCAGCCCCCCTACCCTTTCTTTTTTTCTATTGGTCAGCATTCCAGTCGTTCCACAAAGTCCACCCACAAAAAGAGGCTGCAGTGGTCCTTGGAGACAGAAGTTTGTGTCTTGCACCATGATGTATTTGACTTTGTTTTCTTCACAGGCATTTCAAAACCACACAGCCATCTGAAGGATACCAACAACTTGGATTAAATACAATATCCTTTCCCCCTATTTTGGCCAACAGTTAAACTCAAGTAAAACTTAAGTCATAAAATTTGGCCTGAAAAGAGGCTAATTAAAGAGCTTATAATGCCATTAATTTTACTACTGTGAGGGAAGTGGTAGCCTAGTGGTTACAGAGGTGGGCCTGGGCATGGCGGACCCAGGTTCAGTTCCCCAGGTCGTTAACAGAGGTGAGCCACTGTGGGCCTCTGAGCAAAGCCCTTAACCCCTAATTGCTCCCCAGGCGCTGTAGCAGCCCACAGCTCCTAGTGTAACTGGTGATGGGGCTATGCAGTTTCCCCAGTGTGGGACAAATAAAGGTTTACCAAAAAAAATAAATAAATAAAAAGAAAGAAAAACCTTGTGGTTATATTTGACCTGGATTAGTCACCTATCAAACTTGATCTCCAGATTTGCTGTCTCCCATCTATGTACTATTTCAAAAGTTAAAAATACACTTTCTCAATTCTGCACTGAAAAAAAAAAAGATCTTTTCATTTGTTACATTAAAACATCAAGGCTGGATTACTGCAATGGCATTTTGACAAGATGTTTAACTAGTTTTCTAAAAATGTTTCAGGTAGAGAAATCAGATTGTCTTGTTGTAGCCCCTCTACATTGGTTACCTGCTCTGTTAACATCAATTATTGAATTTCTTCAGGACATATGAAGCAGTGTATGACCCCATGTTACAAGAACTTCCCTCTCAGTCTGCATATTTAACACAGTCTTGTGAACGTCGGTGCAGGTGCATCGCTAACCAAATACTTCCTCCCATCAGCTCAGCTGTAAACGCCCCATGGGAGGAATTCAAGTGCGGAACTGCGCTGCATATATAGAAACACAGCGAAACCTGAAACCCATCGTTTTCCACAGCCTGGCCAGATGAATTCAGCACCATATACACTGGTTTCCTGTACCTATACACACATACAACTTGAAACACATTAATGATCCACCAAGTCAACATACACGCATGATGATGTGAAAAGAAAATCCTCTTTCCATTGCAAGATTTTTGGTATAGGACAAAAAAAAGTACTGTCTGGTCCTTACCAGGTCATGTGAATAGGTAAATTCAACTTCCTTTGAACAACAGCACATGACATATTACAATGAGTCATTAAATATTTAACAAAGATTGAGCCGAAATGCACAAGCACATAGGTGCTGCTTATCAAAATTAGTTGATTAATTTATCATCAGCAGATTATTGGTTTTGGCAGTTTTGCTAGTCTGGAAAAATCCAGGTGCATGGTAACACAGTGCCAAGGAACAAAGACATCAGCAGTGATCCTAGAGAAGCCCTTATTATTATCTTCTCTCTCTCTTTTTTTTTTTTTTTGTTAAATTAAATAAGGATGAATAATAAATGGCTCTATGTAATTATGTGTTGTTGTTTGGTAGAGATTGTATTTACCTGATTTTAAGACTTTATAATGACCAAATATAAGTAAGTTTTCTGAATGCAAGCTTCTTTTTTGTGACTGCGCATCTTGTTGTATTTAAATACATACATGATATTTATATGTGCGACTGGATTATCCAGCTCACAGCTGCCGACACACATAAACACTCTGCAGGAGATCTGAGGGTCTAAAATGAGATGGTCAGTCAGACAGGCCAGGACATGCATGGACGCTGTCCTGATGAAATCACATATCAGTTACAATAGAAAACAAGATGAAGGATCATGCTCACAGGTAGCTTAAAACTTTCTTTCATAGTTTAACTTTCACTTTATCTGCACACGTTTCTTTGTTTCATTGGATAACCTTCACATACTGTATAAGTTCTATACAGTGGCACTAAGGGTTCAAATTATTATAAAAGATTAAGTCAGTTATAGCTAAATCACAGCTCAATTACACTTAGTGTATTTGTCAGAGCAACAGTTTGAGCTTGTGTTATTTTAATTTGTTGTGTTCATTTCAGCATGCTGTGGTCTAAGCTGTTGCACAATTACAAAAAAAAAAGTCTAAGAAGGTTGATGAAACATAATTTCCTAACATGTCACAGCTCCTAATCACAGTTTATTACAAATGAGATTCTTGTATGACAAACAACAAGCAGTTTTTCAGTGGCTAAAAATAAAGCAATAACATGAATGTCATCAAGAAAAAGATCTTTAAAGAAGTGATGCACGGTAGCTCTAGTCTTGATCTTCGGTCTGTAGCAGAAATTATTGGTCTCATTTCTGTCACCAAGGTCAGCTGGCCTGTGGGATCAGAGCCTCTTCCTGCTATGTGCATTTGTGTTCCTGTATGTGTGCGTGTTTGCGTGAGAAAGAGGAACAAGTTTTGACAGGAGTGCGAGAAAACAAACACACCGATCCAGATCCTTCACAGCTATGTTTGATCTTCTGTTTTACAATGAAACACTAAAGTGGGATTTTCTCATGGGAAGAAATCAATACACCACAATGAGTAACCTCTTTCAACCAAGATATAGATCCAAAAGCAAAAAAGGAAAAAAACAAAGGTTTTGTGACAGAGACTGACAAAAACATAAAGAGAACAACTCTGCCTGCGAAAGCAGTTATGATGGAGCTTTCTTCAACAATGTAATCAGGTTATTAAAAGTATTTCTGATATTGTGACTTTGCAAAATTAAAATGTAGATGTCTGGCAAGGTTTAACTGTGAAATATGGAAACAAAACAGCAAATCTGGTGCAGTAGAAAGTGGTGTGTAATCAACTAAGTGTGGCTCCTGCTGTGACAAGGCTGTATGAAGTGGGAGTGTTTCCGTTAGTGTTTATGTGATTCACACAGTGGAAGACTTGACCCTTCACAGACCTCCCCAACACAGCGGAAATGGCTTCTTTCTATGTAAAGCCATCTCCTTTCTCCTTAAGCCCCTCCAAAGCTCCTCAATATCTCTGAAGGTGGATAAAATAAAAAGAAAGACAAGGTGAAAGAAGGAGATGGCGTGTGTATGTTTGATTGTATTTACTAAGTGGAGAGCATCATGTTAACAAGTCTTTTCGTATTTATGTGTGGATGCGATGGATGCAGGTCTGCATCCACTGCAACCACTAGGCTACCATCCAACCCCGGTGGATGCAAGTCTGCATCCACCGAAGAGTGGTAGCCTAGTGGTTATAGAGGTGGGTTTGGGCGTGGGTTCAATCCCTCAGGTTAACAAAGGCAAGCCACTGTGGGCCCCTGAGCAAGGCTCTCAACCTCTGACTGCTCCCTGGACGCTTCAGCAGCCCCCTGCTCCTAGTCTAACTAGAGATGGATTTAAAAGCAGAGGACAAGTTCCAGTGTGTTTCATAAGATATGTTCTGACAATAATAAAGATTATCTTATCTTATGTGCTTGTGTACTGTTACATCATGTCCTAATCAGAGTGTTTGCAATGTTGTCAGCGGTGGCAAAGTTCCTTTAACGAGGCTAGTGCACAGACTATGTTTCAAGGGGGAAAAAAAAGAGTGTTTCAGCAGAAAGGAAAACACAAAATAGCACAAAGGAATTCAAGCCTGGAGTAACTCTACCCCACGGGAGGCAGCCAGAGTCAGAGCTTGGGTCTGAGCCAGAAACTCTGAAGGAGGAGACTGCATCCATGCTTGTGTTTTATTTGTTTGCACGTGAGTGCCTTGTTCTGATTTTGTGAGATTTTTTTTTTTAAACTCTTGAAACCACATTTTTCCTCATTTTTCTTTCCAATTTTGACACGTAACTTCTTTTACATGTGTCTGCGTTTGTGTCTGTCCGCACGTCTGTTTCCCTCCTGGTATTAATAGACATTTTCTCCAGAGATCATTAAGTTGCCACCTGTACCCTGTCACATTACACACCCACACATGCAGTGGTGTGTGTTTGTATGTGTGTGCGTGTGTTTGGTGTGGAAGGGGCAGCTCTCCTAAGTTCTAAGAGATTTTAAAGCAGCAAATGTATTTCTTACTTTATGTTTCGGGGGCCGTTATAATGCTTCAGTCCCTACAAGCCCATTTAGATTTGTTTTATCTCTTTTTTTGAGTACTTTTATTTTAAATATTCATCACAAATGCATTTTATCAGTTAATAAGGAT
This sequence comes from Zenarchopterus dispar, assembly GCA_028564865.1. Lineage (NCBI taxonomy): Eukaryota > Metazoa > Chordata > Actinopteri > Beloniformes > Zenarchopteridae > Zenarchopterus > Zenarchopterus dispar. The sequence continues at coordinate 7,563 of JAOWBL010002980.1, read as the reverse complement.
TACTGGAGTATTAGGGATTATGAGAAAACATAAAATTCTTTCCAAAAAAACAGTAGTTGCATGTGCCAAAACAACCTCCATATTCCCATGGCACTTACATTCTGTACATTTTAAAGGAAAATCAATGTGCAAAGCACAGGTTTCTCATGGCACAATCTGAATTTTTGTGTCCCACTTTATATAAATCCCAACTGAGAGTACTTTCTATAACTGACGATAAGGGAAATGTGTTGGTTCTGACTGATAATTCAAGTCACTGACAACATTTTACAATATTTCTGCAGAAGTATTCTCTTAATTTATAAGTTCTAATACATAAATATTTCAGATGTTATGTAACAATAGGGAGTAACTGCATCCTTAGCAATAGAAAATGTCTAATATGAAATACAATGAGAACACAGACTTTGTCTTGGTTAAGGCCAAAACTTAAATTCTCTGCAAAATTCGTGGAAACATGACGAAATCTCTTTTTTTTTTTCCTAAGGGAAAAAAAAAACACGAGGGACTCTAATGATGATGTCTAAACTGTACAGGCTACATGGATGCAAACATCATACATCATGTCTTGCCTCCTACACATTTGGCAAAGTATACTGCAGAAGGTTTTTAATTCTTTCTTTCCTACTTAAAACATTTTCTTAAAATATATCCAGGAGTCGCAGTTGACCAGGGGAGGAAAGGAACAAAAAGCTAAGATTCTCTTCTTTTTTTATCTGTAGTAACCCTGTTCTGTTAAGGAAAAGTGAGCATATAGATGAGGAAAAGGAGAATTATGAAAGAAAAGAGGAGAGCACCAGGGAAGATATGAAAAAGAGTGAGGCAAAACTCATCGAATAAGCGATGGATAAAAGAAAAAGAAGGCACAGAAGATGGGGTGAATATCACCCCATCTTCTTCTTTGATGGACAGTGAGAAGGAAGTAGGGAGGAAGGAAAGCAACATGGGAAAAGAAGGGTGCCATTGGCAGGAGGGAGGGGGATAACACAGTCATGGGAACTATGTTCGGTCCCTGCTCCAGACTCCGCAGTTGTTCGCCTCTTCAGTGTTGTTTTGTTTTCACATAGCCTTTAACCTCGCTGCGTGGACCACAAACAGATGTTAATGACGTTTCTCAGTGCAGTTTCTACTACAAGTCATCAGTTCTACTACATGTAATGAGCTGTGGTGAGACATTGTGTGAGGATGGACGCCATCGCAGGAGGAGCAAAACACTGAAGCAATGAAGAGGCAAAAATGTGCAGGTTAAAAATATTCCAGACTAAGATGAGGGGAACATGCTGGTCACATTTTCATTTAATTTTATAGTGCACAGACAAACATCTACCCAGTGAAAGGTCTGCATAGATCAGTACTGCAGAGTTGATCTGGTTCCCACACGTTTATGTAAAAGGCACAGCTGATAGATAGCGTGGAAACAGGTGGGGGTAAATTCCACTCAGCCTGCCGATGGTAAGTTATCTTGCAAAACACATAATTAACAGACTGGAAATAGTCCAGCTTTGGATAATTATAGATAGGTGAGAAAGAGAGAAGAGTTTTAGTGAGGTGTTGGGTTATTACAATAAGCCACTCTAATTTTAGAGCTCTTAGCTTTGCTTTCTTTCCTTCTGGTCTTATTTACCATGAACATTGCTATTGTGGTTTAGAGTTTAAGGGAGACATAGCGTTACACTAAATTGTAGAAAACTATAAGTTCCTTGCTGTAATCTATCATGATCTATAAACTGGAATCAATTATGGTGAATTCTTCACTCAGCTGACCCGAGAAATGTAGAATCTGATATTCTGATGACTAAGTTCATGAATAGGTATATTTGTGATCTAAACCTAAAAATGAATCTGTAATTTAAAGTAAGTGACACTTACACACGGAGACAGTGTGCCTCTTTTATGCAGTGGGGGTCTAGTGGGGGTCTGAAAGGACAGGAAAGTGTGACTAACAAACATAGAGACATTAATCTAGGGATCTTTTAATTGAGACAGAAGAAAAAGCAACATTCATTGTTAACTAATTACATAAATATAAGAGGAGAGTAAAGAGCAAGAAGTAAAAGCAGTATAGTTAACTGTGAAACAACTGTTGACTGTCAACACATCAGCTGCCACAATAGCCACTATTCCTCCAGACTATGTAATATGTCACAATGCAAAAAAAACATCAGACACATCAGCTCTAATAAAAATAATTTTAAAAGGTGACTACTGTAGTAATTAGAAAGAGCAAGTATTTCTTAGCATCTGTGGAGAAGCAGCCAAAGCACGTTTGTTACAAAAAATGGAGACAGAAGCGATGAGGCCTTGAGTACAACTATTTACACTTGTTTAATTCAGATGTTTGAGTGTGTTTGTGTTTTTGTCTGTGTGCATGTGCTGAGGAAGCAGACCACAGCGTGGGGCCTCCAGCAGCCAGGCCTGCCGTCGGTTCTCACAGCCCACGGAGCGACTTTTTGACAGGGATCGTGAGAACCTGAGTGGCAGGGGTCCTTGTCATTAAGAGGCAATGTAGAGAAGAGAAAAACAGCTGTGTTCGTTGATGTCAAAAAATAAGATTGCAAGAAAAGTGGCTCAGGCAAATACAGACTCACAGTTTGATCTTATCCTTAGTGCCTGTGGAGCAGCTGAAAAGACATCGAGATACTTTGTCATTAACAAAAGTAAAGGGACTACCATAATATTCTTAGCTTTAAATTCCTTGTTGATTTTTCAGTCAATTTTCTAAGCTGATCTCTGAACAAAGTCATCACTCCCTACTTCTACTATCCCTCTGTGTTGGACCAGAACTGAATATTGAAGTTCTGTTTTCTTCTCTTACTGTCTACAATTTGCGGTTTCTCTCTGTTCATCAAGAATATATTGATAAATATATCAATTTGCCATCTCATCTTTTCTTTCTGCTCCTCATCACAAAGTGCAATTTTCTCAGTGGCATTGTGATTATTGCTGGCTGCTGAGTATGAGAATCAGAGCCTGATGTCTCACCTCCATCTGTCTGCTGCCTCCACATGGTTCATGTCAATGCTGTTCCTCATGTGTGTTAAAAAGAAAGTGAGACAGACAAGCTGAGAGAGAATAAACATACTGTTGCTGCTGTCATTAAAGTTCATATTTTAATTTTTGATATGCTTCACTAGCATCATGGCCACTTCCCAAGATATTGCATCAAAAACAAAACTGAAACCTTATTCAAACACTAAGATTGTTAAATCTGTTTCAGAAAACGTCAGGAGTAAAGGTGTAGGTACATGGAAAAACTCTTGGTGCAGAAATGTCATATATTTTTTTAAACTTGTAAAACTCTTTACTCTGGAGTTCAAGAATTTTCTGTGCTGACACGAACAATTACATAGACAATATCTAGAATGAATAATCACAAAATCCTTTTCCAATGGAACAACAGAACACGGTCAGTGGTGTTTACTGATAATGTGACAGAAGTAGGGAGATATATTTTGAGGAGGACAATATTCTCTGCTGAAGTTTTGTCAGATGCTACATAACCTGCAGAATAGTGCTTCACAGCGCACAGAGATAACTCAAAACCAGGGATGGGAAATCCTGATCCTTGAGGGTTGGTGTTCTGATGTTTTACGTTTCCCTTCTTCAGCACACCCTGACACATGACTGTGTCATTAACAGACTTGTGCAGACTTTTCAGTTACTGAAGACAGAACTGAAGGCATAAAGGCTTGCAGACAAGCAGCAGCTAAATGTGGCTGCAGTGAATACCTGGAAAAACACATCCATGGATGAAAATCGGAGAGGAAATGGGAACTTCAAATGTAGAGCCGCCTTATATCCACCAGAGGGCGCTGGAACTACAAGGTCAGCCTCATTATTCAGTATATGGATAGAAATAAAACGACCTGTTATTATTTGGAGCCATCTAACTAGGAACATTAAAAATTAAGCCTCAGATATGAACCTTATATGTTATAATACCCAAACACATTGTTACTAGTTTCCCATTTTATAAAGTAAGTATTTCAGGTTTGTTTTGTTTTGTTTTTTACAAATTTGTTAGTTTTAAAAGTTTAAATTAAGGTTTATGTTTAAATAAAGTTAGAAATCCTGAGGTTTTGTATAATTAGCTAACTTAAAAAGTAAAAAATTCTGAGTTTTCTTTTGCAAAATAGCAAGTTTGTGAAGTCAGGATTTCTGTTCTGGAAACATCCCCCAAAAAACTGAAACGCACTAGTGGTATGAGTGTCTGGAAGTAAACAGTACAATAATGGAAGAACACTGACATTGATACTCTACATTATCTTTTATTAAACTTGATCCGGTTCTGATGTGAAGTTCTTCCCTTTTATTAATAATAGATTAAAAATCACTTGGCACATCATATAGCACCTACCCCACCTGAAATTTTGTGCTTCTGCTGGTTCTTTGTGGACTATTTTTTATGTTACACAGAATCCTCCACCTGAAGCATTTAGCTTATAGTCCCACATTACCTAACACATGAGTACATCTGCTCTGTCAAACTTAGTCTTACAAGTACAGACAGAAAATGACTATCTGGACTGTTAAAACAAACAAACAAACAAAAAATTCCATATCCTTTCTTTGTTTTCATCCAAGTGTAATGTTGGTAACAGTTAAAAGCAATCAATAAGGTAAGTTAAACAGTATGAGAAGCACTCGAACTAGGAGGCCAAGACCTGAAGAAAGCACTTAATACAAGTTAAATTCATATAAATGTGTATAAATATAGAAAAATGCAGTTCAGATAATTGTATGGCATTTACAATATAAAATTTCCCTTTATACACACAGAGAGAGACACACACACATATTGTTGGGCCATAGTCATATGTTGAAACCAAGAAGGCCCAACATCACCAAGAAGGCCTGACCAGACGGTTTTAAACAAAGAAACCTTTGAAAGGACTCAAATCTCCACCTGCCTTTGCTTTTATGACATCTAGGTGATAAGGAATTGGCCCCTTATCATGACCCAGTAGGGGTCCATGCTGGTGCACAGCAGCTCAGACCGCGCTATAAAGGGCGCTGCTCTCTCTCCCTCCTCTTTTTCAGGACCTCCCTTCCTTGGAAAAGACCTTTCACTCAGAAGAAGCTATCCAGTTGCTAGGATACGGCAACTACAGTCTGCCTGTCACAGCGCTTTAATGAGCGACCCACGAGCAATCCGGGCCCCAGACGAGCTGAACCAGGGACCCGTGCGCGCCCCGACGACGTGAACGCTTTCAGGCCGACCCGGAGACAAAGTGGTCCAGCTGTTGTACCGACGGTACATCCCCTCATCTTAACGGAGACGAGTAGAGATGGAGAGAGAGAGAGCCGCTCCTCGCCAGAATCACCGGCGGAGCGTAATCATCCAGCTGTTGACCGAACCGAGAGGAAGGCTGGTCTGCAAAGGACAAAAAATAAATAACAACACTTCTATTACCTGAAAAGTGACTCACGTAAGAGGCTGTTTTTATGTCTGGGCAGAGAAACGTAGTTAACGCATTTAACTAGTTTTGTTTTGCTATGTCGCAAACGTTGCGAGCTGGACCGCACTACTGTGATTATTTGTTATTGGTGCTGAAGCGTGTTTGTTTATTTTAGTTATCGATTAATGCATCCAGGTTTCTGAATGTTAATGCGTCCTCCCACAACAGAAAACAAACGTTTCCTCCTTTGCCGGTTGAATGACCAGAGAGCAAATGTGAAGTTAGCTTCACATTGGGCGTCTGTGTGTGGGAAACAGAGTAGCTTAGTTTTCTGGTGGTGAGAAGTTATTCTAGCGTTTTGGGGTTTTACTGGCTTCTCGCCTTTCTCTTGTCATTTCCTACAAACATACACACATACGTGGTCTCTTATCTCGGCCATAAGGCCTCAGGTTTCCTTTGTTCTTGCTGGGTGTAAAGAAATGTCCACAATTTTGAACCCCGCTTGACTAATCACCACGTGACTTCGTCCGCCATTTTGAATCACACGAGACTTCGTCGACGTGATTTGGTCTGCCATATTGTTTGTTTACATCAGATTCCATCACGGCCATCTTTCCACACATACGAATACACACTTGTCCATATATTGATGTTTCTGTTTCATGTTAGTTAGCTGTTTGATAATGTGCAGTTTAGATATCAGAACTTTATTTCACGTGCTGTTGAATGCAAGTATTGACACTTGTGTTAATAAATTCTTATTTATTTTAATGAGACTAGTTGGTTGTGGTCATTTTACAGATATTTGAAAAGTTTGCTCGTTGCAAGGGCCTATGACTCCTTCCTTCACTGTTACTCTATAGCGCCACCCCTGGTCACAGGCTGGCATGCATAGAATAACAGCTATTTTGGGACTTATTGTGCTGTTTAGTTATTGATTCCTGATATTCAGGTAGTGCCCCATTTTGATTTATTCATTTTGAAAATTTATTTGTGTTGTTTAAAAATGTCATCAGACACTCTTTAATGACTAAACAAGCACTTCCTTTTGTTGCACAACACACACACATGAATATATATATATATATATATATATATATATATATATATATGTATGTATATATATATATATATATGTATGTATGTATATATAATGCACGTGTGTGCGTATATATAAATATATGTGTGTGTGTGCGCAACTAGATAGATAGATAGCCCTAAACACCTCATAATTAAGCAACGTATAATCAAATCAAACTTTATTTATGTAGCACTTTTCGTATAATACAATGTGGCACAAAGTACTTTGACAGTAAAAACAAAACCAGTCCCACCTCTCACAACCCTGATTGTTATCAATGTTATAATACAATCAAAGGTTAAAATAAATCATATATACAGTATAACTTTATTGGGCAAAGAAGAACCAGTGAGAGAACACTATCACACCATCACAGAGAGCTGTCTGCATCAGGATGCAGCTGCCAAACCCCCAGCCAGATTGCATGGTAGGGGACACAATCCCTGGGCAGGATAGAGTACCAAACACCATCGCTGTTGAGTGGATGTATGAACCCCACCACAACCCAGGGATGAGTGGACCTCGGGCCATCGGCATGGTACCCGGAATCAACAGGACCTCCAATGCAGAGGGCTTCCACTAAGACAACACTGGAGTTAAAAAGTAAAAAGCATAGAAAAAATAAAAGTAAAAATTAAAAAAAATATATGATAGAAATAGAGTAACTTTTTAATAAATCATAATAGGGAAAGGCAACAATATTAATAGGATATCTGCAATAAATGACAATGAAATTTGTTTAAAAAAACAGATCTAAAAAGAAAATCTAAGATGAGAAGTCTAAAACAGGAATAAAACAAACAAAAGGCAGATAAAAAAAAGGTAGGTCTTGAACCTGTTTTGAAAAACATTAACAATACCTAATGTCCAATCCAGAAGTATATAACTTCATTTTGGTTAGCAAATTCAAAACAAAGTACATTTTTAAAAAAATCTATTCTACACATAAATTAATTGTGAAGCCAATACTGAAAAGTTTTGGTAAGTCTGATGAAACTCAGCAGTGAGTACCCTGTCTGATTGTCTGCCAGTAACTGCGCATCTGTCTAGTGTTTTTTGTTGTCATGGCTATCACTTTTGAGA
>JAOWBL010002979.1:0-12880 GCA_028564865.1 Zenarchopterus dispar | reverse complement strand
CCCTAACGCTGAAGTGTTAGAGAAATGAGCTCTTGTATCATCCTTGTCATATTGTGGCTGTGTGTGTGTGTGTGTGTGTTTTATTTTATTTTTTTGTAAAGGGCTGTGTTTTATAGCTCATTAGAAAGTTCTGGATTTAACTTTGTCATTTCACCACAATCATCTTGGTTTGAGCATAAGACAGAAGTCTAAAAACCAAAAAAGTTAATCTATTTAATATGACGTGGGTTTAAATGTGTTAAAAACATTTTATAATTTAACTACTTTCTAGTTTACTAATACTTAAGTCTTCCATCCATCTATTATCTACCAGTTATGTGAGTTTGGTGGTGCGAGGGCAGGTACCGAAGCCAGGTCGTGGTGTGATGGTGTCCCTCATTGGTTCTTCTTTGCCCAGCCATGTTATCCATGTTATTTATTTCCATCTTTAATTTCATTTTGTCGTTGATAGGGATTAGGACTGGAGGGGAAGTGGGTGGGTGGATGGGTGGGATCGACTTTCTTTTTACTGTTAAGCACTTTGTGTTGCAGTTAACTGTACAAAAAGGGGCTATGGAAAATTTTGATTTGATTTAAATTTTATCTTGCCATCTCCACGGGAGGGTCCCGCACCTCTGTGGAGAAACGAGTCAGATAAAGCAGGAATGTCTCCCACCTGGGCGTGGTTTACCTGGGGTTGGGACTTGTTCATCAGTGGCTGGTGGTCACCTGGTGGCCAGAGCTTCCCCCATGGGGGGTCCAAAAAATGAGAGTTCACGGCCCTGTGGGCAACACCACATATGAGTCAGGAGTGATGTCATACCGCTGGCTTTGGTGTATGATGTAAAAAAGCGTAAGTGCTGATAACTCTTTGGTTCTACAGGTTTTCACTGCTAAACAGGCATTCGCCTGCACTTTTACCCCCGATGTATGGGTTTCGATGTTTGTTGTTGATACTCGTCCGGTCGTCTCTCTGCCTGCATCACATTCTTCATGTCTCTGGTTTGATGCTATCGAATGGCATCTTAATGGCAGTTTCTTCTGTGTATGTTTGTACTTGTCCTCAGAAATCAAAAGGAACCCCAGAGGAACCAGACTAATTCTTTTGTTCTGACGACTGATGGTGACGGGCCAGGCTGAAAGCCGATAGGAGAGCAAATGCAGATCTTGATGGAATGTGCCCATTTATTGTTTTAGGCAACGCATTTATGGTTTCTGCTGATGAAATATTTTTAAAATGACTTTGAGTGTAAGTAAAACATCCACTACTGCCACTACTCTAGACGTTATTAAATATTAATTGTGAATTAGTTTCCCTTTGCTTCCCTGTTCTCCGTCCTCCGGGCTTATGAAAAGCCCCATTACTTTTGCCATTTGAAAGGGATCCCTTTGCTCCTTTAATAGTTCATTAATTGTTTCTTTTTAGTAAGGCTTAAAGTAGGAACCAAAGAACTTTCTGCTCTATTTCCATCATCAGTTAGTGAATTGTGCTACAAAGCTGAGTGACATTTGAATGCACTTCCACAGAGAGTTCCCGAACGTGGCCTGTCATACCTAATGTACAATACTGTCAAGCAACAAACTATTCGTCTTAGGATTTGTTTTTAATTGCTGACACAAGCATTGATTTGATCTGCAGATTTCTCCTCTAAAGTGCAGATCAAAAACAGAATCAAAATGACTTGATATTGGACTTTTTAAATTCCTCCACAAAAACAGGAGAAAAAAGAAGATCAGAACTGGTTTAATTTAACTCAGAACCAAACAGGACACAAAAAGATTTAAAAAGGAGGTTTTGTTTGTGTTTAATGAACAGTTTTGGGTTTAGTGTTCGTGGTTCCACGACGGCGGTCTCGCAGGTCTGAATTAATTTTTTGACAGCTAGTCAACTGATTAGCCAAGTAAAATGAAACATGACATGACGTATTATTAATTCATCTTGGTGCGAGTACAGAGAAAAGTTATTCTCATTTACAACTAGCACAGGTAGAAAAGTGCAGTTTATTTTCTTGTTCTTGTTTTACTGTCAGCATATGCTGATGACACTATCCTTCTGTCGGAAACTCATCGTCGTCTAGTCTACACGGATCGTTCTTGATGTTGGACCTAAGATGAGGACTTGCATCTAGTAGAGTTGGAGATGGAAGGACTCTAGAAAAGATTTAGGCTGGTGTAAAGGTGTAGGTGTAGCTTTTGTGGTCTTTAGCTCAGAGGAGTTCCTCTACAGGTGTGGACGAACTCTTTTTCTGTCTGTTCAGTTAATTTTCTCTTCCGTTTAAGCTTTCTTGAGGACGTTTAAGATAAGATTCAGACAGGACGGAGTCTGTGTTCCAGTCGCCGGGAACATGAGGGGACAGCGCAGGAGCGAAGGGCGGACCGCCGCATCCACGTGGGGCACCGGTTGCCTGGCAACCGAAGACCTTTCTGGGAAACGGTTAGTGGATAGATTAATGAACGGGGAGGAGATGAGCTGCAGCGAAGAAGATGAAGGTGTGTGGGTTGATGAAATCCTCAAACACAGTCAGGAGTTGGGAGTTTTTTTAGTTTAAACTTCAGGCAGAGTTGGGAGAAGTTTGACAGCCTGGTGGGAGGCGGGAGTGGGGGGGGGTTGAGAGTCACAAACTGTGTTCGGTTTGGAGCTGATGCTGCCTCCGATTCCTTAAAAAAAAACCCCACTTTACTCTGAAAGACTAAAAAACAAACATGTGCTTACCATTTTATACAATCATCTTTAAAGTCCAAGTAGTCGGAGACGTTTTTCCAAACCGAAGCGTTCGTCTTTAGATCAAAGTTTGTCTTTGAAATTGTGTTTTACAGCTCAGGAAAACGGGACATCACCAGAACCAGTTTACCCCCTTTTTTTAATGAAATAATTCCCAATGAACTTTAACTTCAAATAAAAACAGATTATTAATGTAACACCGGTCCACAACAGACGCGTAAGTTTACTCTTTACTGTCTTTGTGCTCTGTCAGATTTTTAGTTTATTTATAGAACACAAATCAACAACAACATTAAAACATCATCACATAACAGAAAATAAAAAGCATGATTTAAGGTTGAAACAAAAAACAAAGAAGGAAAAGAACAACAGATAAAAACAATCATTAAAATATGATCAAGTCTTGAAACTAAAGCTTCAAAGTAACAATCCAGATTTAGAAAGTTAGCTGAAACAGGTGTGGCTTTAATCTGGATTTAAATGATCTGAGTGTTTCAGCTGTTCTGAGGATTTCTGGGAGTTTGTTCCAGATGTGGAGGATAGAAGCTGAACACAGCTTCTCCACGTCTGGTTCTGACTCCAGGAACTGATAAAAACCAGGTCCAGATGACCTCACGGGTCTGGAAGGTTCTTACTGGGTTAGGAGGTCTGAACCGTTCTTAGACCAGCATCAGAACTTTTAAAGTCCATCCTCTGATGGACAGGCGGCAAGTGTAAAGACCTCAGAGCTGGACTGATGAGGTCCAGTTCGGTAAAGACCTTGGAGCTGGACTGATGTGGTCCAGTTTGGTAAAGACCTCAGAGCTGGACTGATGAGGTCCAGTTCGGTAAAGACCTTGGAGCTGGACTGATGTGGTCCAGTTAGATGACAACTTTCCAAATATAATCAAATATTTCTTCAAATTAAAATTGAAACTGATTTGATCAGATAAAACCTCTTTTTTGTGACAGCAGAGCTGCAGGACATTAGGAAAGATGATTTAACCTGAAGATGTTTCAAAAATCAAACCTTAATCTAACGTTTCGTTGACGTTCCATCAACATCCACGTCGTAGTTTCTTTTTGCTCTCGTGTGGTTGTGGTCCAGACGCTCCAGCTTCACCTCTCCAGCAGAAGGTCAGACTCTGACTGTACAGGAGATTCTGCCGATGAGAAACGGCTTCGGCAGCTAATTTCTTTAAATGAACGGTTCTTTGTGTCAAAGCAGTGAGATGTGCTTAGCGGGGATTTTTAGCCTCATTTTCATTCAGAGAACCTCGTTACTGAGATCAAGGCGAGCTGCAGGTCACCGTCAAGTTCACGCCGCCCAGACTTGGAGAAACCTTACAGCTAGCTTAGCCTTCATATAATGCAAACAAATGGAACATAACCAAACATTTGGACCTTTAATGTGGATTCTTTTATTTTAGCTTCTGTTTTAATTCCCAGTCCTGCTCGTGCACGTGCAGACGCAGATCTGCAAAGCAGCTGCAGCTGGCCGTGACGCTCGGCTGCAAGCGTTAAGTCAAATGGTGCGTGTCCTCCTCAGAACAATCCACCTAAGGGCTTCGAGCTCTGTTGCCAATCCGGGAGTGTGTTTTAGATTAGCTGGCTCATTTTCCAGCCAGCCCCCCGTTTTTTATTTACAATATGGGAGATTTCTGGGACCCGAGACCAGGAACATCTGGCAGCATTTTAGACAGAAGCCAGCTGACGTCTGGGACTTTACGTGACAAGTAGCGGCCCAAAAATCGAACTGTATTTATGCCAGTTAAAGCACAGCAGACTGTGTGAAATCTGTCATTAATTCATGTCTAGTCAGCGATTTTTCACCATCAAACTTTGAAAAATGGTTTAAGTCTTTCTGATTGGAAACCAATAAGCTTTAAGCCCTGCAGCACTGACAAACCAAGGACAAAAAACCCACGGGCCTAAAGCACTAAGATCTAAAATACAAACTTCAAAAAGATGTTTCACTTATCCAGTTATAATCCGGACACGAGCAGGTGCATTACCCAGCATCCCCTTCTTCTCCCTGCCAGCGTGCGTCTTCGCCAGCATGGGAGGCATTTTGGAGAGCTGTTTGTTGCGGGAGCTTTGCAGACTGGCAGACGTCTGTTTATTGGCCAGCTGGACAGGAAGGAAGCGAGCTTTTGATTAAGTCTGCGTACGAGGCGGGCGGCATTAGACGGTCTGGACTGGAGGAGGCGGAGGAGCCGGGGGACCCGCGCGCTGATGCGCGCCAGGTCGGGTGGAGGTGTCGGGAGGATGAAGTGATTACAGCCGCCGATCGCTCTGTCAATAAGTGGTTCAAAAATAAATAAATAAATAAAAAGTGGTTCTGAGGCAGGAAAAGTCGTCGTGGAAATGTGTCAAACATTTATAATTGCAGCGCCTGATGGATTAATCTTGTCTGACACCATTTAGCTTAAACATAAGAGGAGCTATTAAAACATGAACTCCGTTTTTTTTTTAAAAAGTTGGCAATAAGCAGATACCCACGGCTGTCTGGGAACGCCGTCCACGCCGGAGCGGGACGTGGACTTGTTGACATGTTTTATATAGTCGTCCGTGTCAAAGTAATATCCGCATGAATGCGCCACGCGTAATTGCTTTTTAGTGAGATGATTAATGTTGTTTACTTTAAGAGTTGGACAATCAATTCACGTCCACGTCACAGATAACAAAAGGACCGCTGCCTCACTAAAGTCCACAAATGTTCATCTGGTTGACTTTCAGCTCTGGAGACAATTAAACATGAAATCATAATTATTTATGATTATTGAAGAGGTGTCAATCAAATGACTAATTGAAATGACTAAAAACCAACGAATGGTTTTCTTATTTTGTTGAAAACTTCAGTCAGGGTAAAAAAACATCTCCCACACAGTTGAACTTGTTCATAATGAAAAAAGAAATATCATAAATGTTTTTATAATAGTTTTTTTAGTCCCTTTGAACTTGGATGTTCTTCTTCTTTTCCTTTTTTTTCTGCCTTCACGTCAGCCGTCTGAGGTGTTGGGATGGTTGAAAGCCCAGAACCAGAGCTCAAATACGAGTCACGGCAGCACTTTTAACAAGAAAACACATCTGGAAAAAAAACACCATCATTAACAGAACCGATTCCATCTGATCGAGTCCAGAAGCAGTGAAAAGCATCTGAAGTAAAATAGAAATAAAAATAACGTTTTAGATAGTGCATGTAACTTTTACAGGTGTTTCTCTCTCTTGGCCTTCGGACCGATAACTAAAACTTTGGTTTTGTCCTGACTGAGTTGGAGGAAGTTTTCTGCCATCCATGATTTTAATATCTAAAATACAAAAAGATCATTAATTGGCCGTGTGTCTTCAGGGGACGTGGCGATGATTAGCTGTGTGTCATCAGCATAGCTCTGAATATTAATGCCATGTCTCCTAATGACATCCCCAAGGCAAAGCATATAGAAATTAAAAAGAATTGGGCCTAGAACTGAGCCTTGGGGCACACCACATTTGATTTTATGGATCCCTGCACTTGAATGTCAAGTTTTGAATCTAAAGCTTCAAAGTAACGATCCAGATTTAGAAAGTTAGCTGAAACAGGTGTGGCTTTAATCTGGATTAATCTCCACGTCTGGTTCTGACTCCGGGAACTGATAAAAACCGGATCCAGATGACCTCACGGGTCTGGAAGGTTCTCACTGGGTCAGGAGGCCTGAACCATTTGTAGACCAGCATCAGAACTTTTAAAGTCCATCCTCTGATGGACAGGCGGCAAGTGTCAAAGCCTCAGAGCTGGACTGATGAGGTCCAGTTCGGTAAAGACCTCAGATCTGAACTGATGAGGTTCGATAAAGACCTCAGAGCTGGACTGATGAGGTCCAGTTTGGTAAAGACCTCAGAGCTGGACTGATGAGGTTCAGTGAAGACCTCAGAGCTGGACTGATGAGGTCCAGTTCGGTAAAAGCTACCCTGTATTCCCAATTCCTGCCGCGAGTTCTTCCTCATCATTTTAGAGTCTGGTAGAACGATAGTCTGGTGCAAATGCATTCTGGGATACTTTGCCTTCTTTGTCTTTCTGCTGTTCTTGATGTGTCCTCAACAACTTCACCTGCTGATGTTGACGTTTCACGAAAAGTACAGACAAAAACTCACAAAGAGAAAAATCCAGAGTCTTAACTTCAGACAGGAAGTAAAGAAAAGGAAACAGAACCTACACTGCCACCTAGTGGTTGGTGGTGTAATTACAGAGCGAATCTCTTGTAAACGTAACGACTAGTTTAAATCCAGTCGTGGGAGAGAAGTCTTAACTCGACTCACTTTAGGGTAAAATGGACTACATCTAAACTGTGCACTTCTTGTTTACAGCACAAAACCACATCTTTACCTATGCCACTATTTTTTAGCTGTTTTTTTTTTTTTTTTTTGCGTACTGAAACTCTGAGTTCAGCGTCTCGTCCAAGGACGCTTCCACATGTGGAGGCCAAGGATCCAACCACTGGAAACTGCTCGACCTCCTAAACCGCAGCCATACTTCCATTATTTATGAGTTTCATGTTTGACAGATACATACCGAGTGTATTTTTATGGGTCTCCCCTTTGCAAAAATATATTATGCATGTCTAGCTACAGAAAGTCACCCAGGCGGATGGGGGTGCACTGTAATATAGTGGGAGACAGGAGAATATTAAGATCCACGGGATTCATCTCCAGCGCCGCCTCACAGCTGAACCTGGTCGGGAGGCGTCACAGCGAAGCCGGCGGGATCTGTGTACCTTCAGAGCGACGCAGCATTAAACATGATGGATGCATTGGAAATCATATTGAATCTGGCTTTTGGAACCATCACTCGCGGGTTCGTGACAGGTTAGTGATGAGAATCACAACTATTTCCTGTCTTTCCCCGCAGGGATCTGGGGTTTTTTTGGGGTGGTGGTGGTGGTGGTGGGGGGTAACCCCGAGCTGACATTGACAAAGAACATTTGTTTCTGCTCTTAAAAGTGGTTAGGTGTAGCACGCGAGACGTCTCCATTCCTGTTGGCGTGTTTTTTTTTCTCTTTTCAGCACTTATATGAATGTCCTCTCTGTCTTCTGAGTTTGTGGCTTCTCTTTTTTTTTTTTTACCCCCCTCCTTTGATAAAACTGGATACACATTTTTGCCTCATTGCTGACCTCTAAGCATTCGACGCTTTTGAAACCAGCGCTCGTTTATTTTATGGCTCGCTGAAACTTCCACCGGGAAACAATTTAAAGATGGACAAACGCTGGTGTCAGCCGACTCTGAAACCACCTAGGGTTTATTAGTGTTTTCAAACGCTGCTTTATCTTCCAGAAACTTATTAGAAAACACAACTCCAGCTAAATCGTTGATATGTTGGACAAGATGACTTATTAGCATTATTCAAATCATAAAACCGCACTGGTAAACCACCCATGAAGAGTTGTTTTGGCTTTTTTTTGGCTTTTCGCTGATATTTTTAAAGCAGTATTTTCTTTCTCAGTTCTTAGAATGCAAACTCGGAAAGTTTTAGCATTATCCCCCCCAAAAAAGTGCCAGATATTCAGTTTCGATTGTATAAAGCAGGGGGAAGTAATGCACTCTAATTCCACTTGGCTGGAAGCAGGCATTTTAATTACTCGACTGGTTAATCAAATGGGATAATTGTGGGGTTTGTTTTGTTTTTGTGTTTTTTTTCCTTCCTCTTTGCGAGGAATGTTGCTCCATTGTCGATTGCTTCCAATCTACTGATTCGGTGATATCAGGACAAGAGGGCTTGTTCCAGAAATTGTGGCGATGCTCGGTCAGCAGTGCTCCTGAGAGGAGGAGGGAGGGGGGAGGTGGGGGGGGGGGGGCTCACGACGATGCAACAGAAATCCTCTGTTGAGAAGAAGAGTTATGGAGAAGAAAATGAGTTCTGATCCAGGTCACAGCGATCCTGCAGAGGTGTGGATCACAAGCTTTTTCCTCAGATCTTCAAAAATGTCCCGCCTTCTGTCCAGGAAGTCGAAAACTGATGGAGTCTGAAGCTGTCAATCACTCTGAACTGACGAAGCTTTCAAGAACCAATAAAAACAAGACTGTTAAAACTGATTCAAGCCTTCGAGAGTTTTCACGTCCTCCCAAACTTCAAGGATTTTATTCCGAAGAAAGATTTATTCCAATAATGACGAGTTATCTTTCGATTAATCGCGATTAAAACATTTATTTGATTGACAGTTGTATGAGATGCATAGCCATTTCGCTGGTTCGATGATGTGGACTCGTCCGGCACCCACACCATACCCCACCCCTCAAAGCAACAATTAAAAAAAAACAAAAAAAAACACCCAGTGACATCATAGATGGAGGCGGGGCAACCTACTTGGTTGAAATGAACACACACTCACAGGTGTTGGCACAACAATGTGAAAGTACACACAAGTATTTCAAAAACATTGATCTTCCTTGAAGAAGATGAATCATAAACCGTTTTTCTTCCATGTTGATATTTCATCTCACCGACGGCTCGATGAGGTCACGTTTGAGAACCGACGTACCCGAGCTCGTACCTTTTAGCTTTTGTGTACTCCGAAGTACGAGATAACTTCCTTCTACTTTATCTTAAGATAATTTAGCGGAAGACACGAGGGTCATTTCTCCCATAAAAGCCACTAACGATATTACAATTGAATCCACTGCCATGCAGGACAAAAGACAGGAGGAGAGATAATCGAGGCTCCGATTAGGCATCTGGCAGTCTCCGCTATAATGAGATTGTCAAGGTATGACTTGATTATGCTGTCTTATTGATCAGAAATAATTGCATTTTCCATTATTCCTAGAAGAGCTTGAGGTAGAGAGTTTCCAGAGGGATGTATTTTTTAAATTTTATTATTTTTTTTTACAGTCGACAACACAGGTGAAGCACAAACCCCATCTTTTTGCTGTTAAGGTCACGGAGGAAACTCCGACATGGGCTGCACAGCTATTAGAGCGATTATGGTCCTGATCAGCACTCAGCTGCCTTTTGTGAGGTTTCCTGCGAGAGAATTTTGAATTTCTTGTTGCGCGGCTGTCGGGGTGGCAGCGTTTCCAGGCGGTGGGGAAATTAGAAATTGCCCTGCCAAGCAGAAGTACAAGCGCTGACGGTTCGTTATTCTAGCTTTCATGAATTTGTGCACATGTTCGAAAGCTTTCAGGACCATCAGAAAGTGCTTCAGTTGTTGTTTTACTTCACAAAAACAGCGGTAATGTTTGGGGTTTTTTTTTTTTTTTTCCTCTTAGGGTGACAGCTTTTAGTAGAAGTCGAAACGGATGGTTTTCTTTTTCATTTTAATGCAACAAGAATCCTTTTTCCTGTCCCTGACATCCTCTTATTTACCGTGAACAAACCCGGGCGTAACCGCGGCGATCACGTGAGCGTAACGACTTCGTCAGACGAGTCTTGTAGTGTGAACAACGCTTAGCGGGGTTGTTCACGTAAAGCAGGACGACTGGGTTTGCAGATGTTTTCTACAATTTAATCTTTGGAAACTTGCCTCTTTTTTTGTGCAGGGATAAACAAAAAAGATGTTTGACCAAATGGAGCGTTAATGAATCTGATGTGTTGTTGTGTAGCCTCAAACAGAGAGCTGAAATTACAAGACGGAGCAGCTCCTCTAATCCTCAAACATCCTCGCAGCAGTCAGCGACGCCATTAACTTCACACTCAGACAGTTAATACTTATCCTCAAATAAACCTGCAAAGCGGCGACCGTGATCGCTGCCCAGCTGCTACCCGTCTTGGACTACAACAGGAAGTAGCAGTTAGAGTTTATTTAAAACCCAGCTAAACTATTTTTAACAGGAAGTGTTTAATGAACAGCATTTAAGATTTGTCAGTTTGCCACTGAGACGCATTAATACTTAATGGTATTCTACGTGCTGCCTACTTAGCACTTCTTTCAAGCGTCTCTTTGCTCTTCCTCCCAGTAGACGACGCTCAGATGTTGGACTTCCAGACGTCTTTTCATGTTTTATTCCCTCCACTCCCCGGCCCAGACTGCCGTGGGGTTGCGTAAGAAAGGCGTCGGACGTCTCTGCGTCCTAGTGATTTCAAAGCCTCTGCAGCTGATCTGAAGAGTGCTTTTGTCGAGTCAGCATTTTTTTTTTCCCCCTCCGGCGAAGACGAGAGAACGGTTAACGTGGCAAATATTTGCGAAGTTGTTGGATAGCAGGGGGAAAGGGATGCTATTGGCTGGAGAAGAAGGTCTTGGTGTTTATTACAAGTTTAACTTGTGCTGTTTAACTCGAGGGGAAAAATCGTGGAAGTGCAGTTCCTTGAATGACCACAAGAGGCTTCCTCCAAAAGTGAGTTAAAATTATATAAAGCTATATAAAGATATAAAAAGATACAGATGTATGCATAACAATAATAATAATTAGCTGCAGCTTTGACTTATAGCAGCCAGAATATATTTATTTTTATTTCTAGTGTAATAATAATTGTTGTCTTGTCATAACTCAAGTCATGGGTGATCTTAGACCACGACCCGGGTGGAACCCCGGAGGAGCTTGGTACCGAAACGGCGTCCGCACTGATGACATCACTAACTTTAGTGAAGATTATTGATGCTAAAATAGCTCCTGGTGACTGATGTTAGGACCGGTCACCTGTCCAGGTGTACCCCTGTGTCACCTGTGATGAGCTGGGACTGGGTCCAGCAGACCCCCGTGACCCTGTAGGTGGACTCAGCCGGTATAGATGAACTGGTGTTATGTGGGCGTGGCCACTTTGGGAATTATGTAACATTAAACCTGTCACGGGGGATTTGTCCAGTTCTTCTTCTACAGTTTTACTTATTGTCAGACTTTCTTTAACTTTGGCTTGCGATGACAAAACCAAACCAGCTTCTTTCAGCTTTTCCTCCCTATTTTTCCTCCCCAGATATCTATAAAAACTAGAGCAAAATAAACACTTTTCATGCTGGGTTTGAATATCGCCCAGCAGTTTCAAAGGGTTTGGACGTGTTTGTGCATGTTTTTGTTTTTTTTTGTTTTTTCTGCGTTTGTGGGTGCACACCAGCGCGTTTGTTGAGGCTTTCTCAGAGCGTGGTTCATGGAGGACGGTCTACAGCAGCCTCGACTGACTTCCAGCAGTTTGATCAAAAGTCAGCGACTTCGCTGGAGGAGCCTGACAAGAAGTTTGTTGTAAACACTTCTCAGTTGTGGTTTGAGCTTGATGTCTGTGCACGTGAGCCCCGTCGGCGGCGTGCTCGGCTCAGCTGTCCGCTCACATGTCACCGCCGGCGGTTACTCCTTCAAACCATACGGATAAAAGCTTTTTTTTTAAATGACTTTAAAATGATCAGTTCAAGTTTTGACATTATAAAAACAAAGCTGGCAGGTTTCTGTTTAAAAAAAAAAAATCAACTTTATGGTTACCTCTTTAATGTTTTCAATATATAAAAAAAACCAAGCAACCTCTTTCACTGCTTAAAAGTGAGAGATTAAAAGAAAAGAAACTTTGAACGGCTAAAGACATTCAAACATCACTGCTGTTAAAGGCACATTAATTAAAAGTGGCATTAGTGCAGATGTTTTTTCTTTCCTTCTAGGAATATAATTGCTTCATTGTTTCCCCTTGAGGTCTTTGATGTTCCCAGAAATGAACTGACAGCAGGATTCAATAAACGTGCACGTGTCAGGACTTAGCATGAGAGGATCAATGCAAGTATTGAACAAGATGCACATGACAGAGGCCGACGTGTGCACTTCCTGGTATTTGGACGACTTCTGATCATGAGTGCTGCTGTACTGTTGGATGTAAAATCCCAGGAATTCTTCCTTTCCTTAGTGGAAGTATCTGAAAATTAATAAGAATAATGGCGGCATGGTGTTTCCTCCAAACGAGAGGATTCCTGCCTTTAATCCTGCCAGGAGTCGGAGTCTCCTTGTGCATGTGTTGGTTTTCTCCAGGTTCTACACAAACATCCGTCAGGTTAGGTGGGGGTGCTGACTTGTTCATAGGAGTGAGAATGCTCCACCTGTGATACACCTGTGTACCTGTCCAGGGGTCCACCTGACTTTTCCTGGAAGAGAGCAGGCATGAGCTCCAGCAGATCCCTGGGACCCTAAAGCAGGGATGGAGGGATGATGGATGAGTGAATGATGGGTGGATGGATGGATGGATGGATAAATGGATGGATGAATAAATGGATGGATGATGAATGGAGGGATGAAGGATAAATGAATGGTTGGAC
>JAOWBL010002978.1:0-12881 GCA_028564865.1 Zenarchopterus dispar | reverse complement strand
CACACACACATATATATATATATATATATATATATATATATATATATATATGATTGTTTAACATTATTGTAGCAATGAAATTTGATGCTCAGGAAGATAAGTAAGCTTAAAAATGGTAAAATAAATAAAAAATAAATAAATAGACATATAGTAATTACTAAAAACTAAAAACACAAACAATCGTACAGACACAACATATTCCACCGGTCCCCAAGTCAAAGTTACAATGAGAACTTGCTGTAAATAAATAGCTTAAACAGTCCAAGAAAACCTTGGTACTTATTTTCATGTTACACGTGCACGACCAGGAAGTTGTGCACTTTCTTCTTTTCATTTACTCTACGGTTGAAGACTGAAGTTAATACTAAACCAGCTTGATTTTATCTGATCTTTATAACCTTTACAGGCTAAATTAGCTGAGTCGAAGGCGGAGCTCAACTCCAGCGCCGCTCTCAGGATTCTTATTCGATTCTGGTAAATTCTCCTGTGACTGACTTCAAAAATCTGTCTTAAAATTAGAAGTTCAGGAGAAAAAGCATTTTACAAGAAGGATTATTTTTTTAATGTGAGGAAACGAAACTTTGCTGTCACAGTTTTCCACCTCCTTGTAAAACTTCACGATGAAATGAAAACTGATGATTTCCTCACCAAACCACTGGTCTGAGGTCTGTTTCTGCTGACCAGTTCCTCTGCCTGCACCACATGCAGCATCTCCTCTGGTCTCTTCACGCTCATCTTTCTCATGGATTATCTCGCACGGTTGTCGTCTGCTAACAGCGTGACCCTAACTTGACCTTTCGGTTTCAGGTCACATGATCTTCGGCGGCGGGAACAGACTGATATGTGAATGTAAAGGGGCTATGTAGCATTTGTATGTTTTTACGTGGGGGGGGGTTGTGATGTCAGATCATCTGGATCTGCGGTGTGATTTATCTGGGATCAGACCCCCCCCCCACCCCCCCCACTTCAGTCGGTGAACAAACAACATTAAGAATGAATAAGAAGACGTCAGGCGAGATCATTGTTTAGCTAATCATCTGTCGAGAGCAGACATTGATAGAGTTGTCTTTCCTCTTGATTAGGCGTGACCCAGTTCCTCCACAGCCCCCCCCCACACACACACACATGTACATGCACACACACACACACACACACACAGGGTAATGATACATGCAAAACATCAGCGGCATTCAGTAAAGGCAGTCCTTAAAAGAAAAAGAAAAGAAAAACGCACACGTGCACGCAAAGAACCCACACCGCCACACGTGCACGACTGGAGACGAGCACTCGCAAACCCGCGCACACACACACACACACACAAAAGAGGCGACATGTTGACGGCACAGATATGCCATCAGTCACCGAAATGATTTCGCTCACACACTTTGTGATGCAATTTCCTGGCCCCTCGCCGATCTGAAAAGTGCCGTCAATCAAACGGCGGCGTCCCGAGCGGGCCGGGGAGGAAATTAATTCAAGCCCTGCTCGACCCCTTTGACAAGTTTCTCCAAGGCGGCTTACCCACTCCATGCTGTCACGCACAGTTTGGGCGGTAATACATGGCGAGGGCCCAGCGAGCGTCCATTTCCTTGAACATTTCATACGTCGACGTTTTTTTTTTGTTTTTTTTAAACGTGATTGTGCGCAGGACTCAGCTTGTCCACGACGGCTCAGATTTATCTGAACAACAGACGTCCTAATTATCCAGACTGTAGTTTCATCCGATCAGAGTCCCGTCTCCAGGAATCTGTTTGCTGTGGTCGTCATGGCTACGATTCTGGTTTTCTAATTGTGAGCAGGTTGTTTATCTGGAAACAAATTGTTTTTGTTATGGCTCCCCGGAGCCCCGACAACAAGAGCCTCAGAACAGCTGTTGCTCTCAATTTGACATCTATGTACTGCTCATAAAAATGTTTGGAAGTGGAAATGGGCAGGCGTGTTAAACTCTGGTGTCCCTTCGACGCATCAGCTGGAACGTCGCTACATCAGGTCTCTTTGTTTTTGTTTT
The DNA here is from genome assembly GCA_028564865.1 of Zenarchopterus dispar. NCBI lineage: Eukaryota > Metazoa > Chordata > Actinopteri > Beloniformes > Zenarchopteridae > Zenarchopterus > Zenarchopterus dispar. The sequence goes on along the minus strand of JAOWBL010002978.1, from coordinate 10,873 downwards.
GTTCATTTAACCAACAAATACAAACCCAAACTGAGCATCTGTCGCCCTCATACACCTCTACATGATACCAGAACCCACGGTGATGCTGGTCCAGTACCACGCCCCACGTTTATGGACCAACCTGCCGGAGAACCTGAGACTGTTAATGTTTTTAAATAAAGTTTGTTTTAATCCTGTTTTAGACTTCCCTTCTTAGATATTTTCTTTAGCTCTGTTTTTAAACACATTTTATTGATATCTTATTCCAGATATGCTTTGTATTTGTCTTTTCCTATTATGATTTATTTAAAAAGTGATTGTATTTCTATCTTATACATATTTTTGTATTTTTACTTTTATTTTTTTCTATACTTTTAACTTTTTAACACCAGTGTTGTCTCGGTGGGGGCCCTCTGCATTGGAGTTGCTGTTGACTCCGGTTGCCATGGCGATGGCTGGAGGTCCACTCATCCCTGGGTTGTGGTGGTGGGGTCCATACATCCACCCAACAGTGGTGGTGTTTGGTAGGCGACCCTCCCCAACCCCGACCCCCCAGGGGTGGGGTGTGGCCCCTACCATCCAGTCCGGCTCCGCCTCCTGATGGAGTTGGTTCCCTGTGATAGTGGGATAACGTTCCCTCGCTGGTTCTTCTGTTATTTTAACCTTTGATTATTGATAGTGATCAGGGTTGGTGGGGGGTCGGGGGGGGGACTGGTTTTGTTTTTACTGTTAAAACACTTTGTGCTACATTGTATTGTAAGAAAAGTGCTTTATAAATAAAGTTTGATTTGATACATACCTTTCACGCCTGATTTTACTCTTTATTCTCTTTTAGCTGTCGTTCAAACACATCATTTCATTCCAGAAGCCATCTCTGTGCGTCAAACTGCACATTTTCTTTTCCGAAGAACAAAAACAGAGAAGAATGGGATTTTGTTTGCTCTCCAACAGCGTGGCGGCGGACGATGACAGCCATCCTCTTCACGCCGTCGCCGTCCGACGGAGACGCTTGAGTGACAGCCCGCTGAACCTGAAGTGCAACACGGACCCACTCAAAAGGTCCTTTGTCCCCCGGAGGCGTCGGATCACACCGCCGGATTAGGAGAACGAGGGAAAACAAGACCCAAAACGCCCCGCCGGAGTTGTTTCCCGTATCGCTGACAGACGCACCCTTTCAGGAGACGTCAAGGTGAAACCAGATTCGTATCAACTCATCAAAGTACTCGAGGGAAATATTCTTCACGTTTTTGTTTTTTTTTTGTTTTATCACGAGCCTTTCAGAACCTCCAGGGACAAAGTTGGGATATTTGAAACCAACAAATCATGAGCAAAGCAACACCTGGGAGCTGCTGTCTGTCCGTCAGCGGGCATTATTTCGATATTTAACCGCTCTTGTTTAAGCAGATGGTTAAATACAAAAAAAAAAATTGACATCATTTTAAAAGTAATTATCTTGAAAACGACTAAGTCTACCTCAATGAATCTGAACAGTTTAGATGTTTTGTTTCCAGTCATTTCCTCAGGAAACGCCAAACCGTCCTCGGAGGAATCTGGGTCTCCAAACTTGTTCTCCTTACAGACTTCTTGGGGCTTCGCAAGAGTCTCGACCTTCTCGAACTTGCTCGACCTTCTCGAACTTGCGCAACCTTCTCCTCTGATGTTGATGATGGTCTACCAGATCCCTCACAAGCAGCAATCCTCCTTAAATTTTTGGTGCCGAGTCCATATTTGTTTCCAAGTTGGTGAAGCTTTTCCAAGTTTTGCATCGAAGACGCGCTGCACAGTCTCGGGTGAGCATGGGTCCACCAAAAACAAAAATAAAACAGTAAATACAAAATCTTGATCCGTTTCTGTACATTCTGTGAAAATTATTATTATTGGCCCGAGAAATGATGCCAAATGTTTTGGGACGCCCTGTATGACCCTAACACAACCTCCACGTCTATATATCAGCATCTTATGAAACAAAAATCACGTCCATGTGTCCATTGTTAAAGACAAATTGATAAGTTATTAATTATTACTATTTCAAACTTTATTTTTAGAGATGCTGTCTTATTGGTGCGTTGTCCATCCAAGGAAACCAGTTAAACCAGCCTAAGACCCGGTAAGGACGGTTAACTGGTCTCGGTCTACTTTTTTTTTTGTCTAGTTTTTAATTAATTTGATTTTTTGTTCACTTTTGTACTTCAAAGCATCTGCTCTTCTGCAGATCCACAAAACAAAGAATACGAGACTCTTTTCACTTGCTTCATTTCGATATAAACCTGATTAACCGAACCGTGGTACGTCTCCATCTCTGAGAATTATCACCCTGAATAAAACCCAGTCTGGTTTTTATTCTCCTGGTCTCGGAGTTGAAGGTCTTCTTTAGGTCCATGAACTGAAGGAAGAACTAGCTGCATTGACTTACTTCCCCCTGGTGTTTTTTTTTGAACCCCCCCCCCCCCCCCCCCCTCCAGAAACCATCCATCACCGTACTAATATAAGGGTCAACATCCTCATGATCTTCCAATGTTTAGAAAACGACTACACAGAGAAAAAAATCCTTTGTACAAACTATAAACAGAAAGTGAAACTGGGAAATATGGCATTTCTTGTATTTCTTTCAGATGAGTAAATAAGTCGAAATGTCACAAGGAAACGGGCGATCCACGATGGTTCCTTGGGTTGTTCAGAGATACAGAAACCCCCTCTGAGGATTAAAGAGCCTTTACCGCTACGTTTCAGACATCTATGACACATATGGGTTAACCAAATGTCAAGTCTGGCTTTCACGGCGCTGCTTCTGCTGGGGAGGTGTTGCTTGTATGCTGTTAAGGGTGTTTTTCTCTCCACTGTACGGAAACACTCGGCTGACACCTGAGGGAGGAACTCGAGCAGAGGTTGCTTTTGTAGTCGGCGGCGGTGCATTCAAGGACACTTGAGCGGGGGAAGCTGCCGGCTCTTATCTGGCGCTGAATGGAGGTTTTGTGTTTAATGAAAGGACATGTGGTGGCTAATGTGCTGAGTTTCCTGACCCTGGAGTTTTCATAAGAAGATTAAAACCCTCTTCTAATTTAGAGATGGATGAGGCATTGCTGAAAAGATAAGAATGAATAAATGTTTTTATTTATTTGTTTTATTAATATTAAAAATGTAGGAGCCAACTTTCCTGCCGGCTGGGATATGACAGGATTCTGCACGAAGACCGATCTCTCTTTGTCTTTACTTCAAGGCCGACCGTGTTTCAGTGTTGCTTTTTAAAGCACTAAAATAAATAAATAAATAAAACAAAAACAGCAGTGTGTCATCTCTGAGTTTCATGATGTTGGAGTGTAAAGTAGCAGACAGTCAACTTTATCACTTATTGTCCAAAATGACCTAAAACATGGAATCGACTCCAAACCAAACTGAAGTGGGTTTTGTTGTTAGAAACAGACTTCCAGCTGGCGAGAGTCGGAGGAATATTAACAAACCAGATGTAAGGAGGTTTAAAAATAACAGAAGGAAGAAAATACAGACAAATATGCTAATAAGGGAAAATACAGAATAACGATACACAAGTGTAGGGATTTTCTCTGCCAAAAGACAGATGTGAATTCTTAAAACACAGAAATAAAAAAAAGTGAAGTTCTGGAGCAAGTTTTATTTATTTATTTATTTATGTATTTATTTATTTATAACCTGGTTGGACCTGACACTGATGTCATGACAAAGAAAAGCAAGATATGAACAAGGGGCCACATCTGATCTTCTTAATACCACAACGGTGCAGTTCATTAAATGACCACTAGGGGCTGAATCCAGGAGGAAATCAACCAACTTTACAGCAGGTATAAACATATTTACAGCCAGGTCACATCCATGATATTTTTATTCTTTAATAGCTGTATGTTTTTATATCAAAATAATCCAACCCAAAGAAAGAATAATTATTAAAAAAAAAGAATAAAAATGCATCAAGGGTCATAATGTCCTCTGTAAGGATTCCTGATGTCGGTAATAGGTACACAGTTTCCAAGAAATATTACTTTAATTATCTTTATTATAGCAAATCTTCTCTTTAATCCTTGTTTCATTGTTATGATCAAGAAACATTTATGCGTCTAAAACTTGTGTAAGATCTGCTCTGCTCATGAGTCATATGAAGATTAGTCACAGCTTGTCAGGAAAAAAAAACTATTTTGAGATCAAGCAGATGACAAGGATTGTCTCCTTCTGCTGTGATTGTTAAGACTGAGGTGTGGAGGACTTAAGTGTGGTTGATGATGGGGGGGAAGAGTAATTAAAGAGCTCTTTAATTAGAAAGGAAAGGTGCTAAACTAAGACCAAAAACCAAACATCCACTACAGGGGAAAAACAAACTAAACTTATTACGAGACTGCAAATAAACCGACAGTAAAAAGAGAATTAACAGGACAAAATGTATTCACACAGGCTGACGAGACACACACCAACTATTTTTTATTTCTCATTTTTATTGTATTATCTGACTGGTTCAAATGGGTTTGTTCCTGATTTTATGTGATTTCACAAAGTTTCCAATGGATGTTTGTTTCACCAACTTATCATTAGTTATTAAACTGTAAATAGCCATTTACAGACTGATTGGCAGGTTTATTTGTAAAGCACATTTCATGTACAAGACATTTCAAAGTGCTTTACGTAAAACAAGATTTTTTAAAAAAATGCATTAAAAAGATGGATAGATGGGGATGAGGAAAGTCAAACCAGAATCCAAACAATAAAAAACACTTCCAATCTGTTACACGGTGTACAGCAACGGCTTAGCACATAAAAGAGCAAATAACTCAGTGATAAAACTGGATTTTTTTAAGGGTAATGTCAGAGAAATCAAGGCTAAACCAGAAAAGATGAACAAAACCCAAAACAAAGCTAAGTCCACGAAGCATAAGGAAGTCCAAAAACACAGAAAAACTCAAACCAACCTAATTCCTGCTAGATGAGAGTCGTTCTTCTGGCAAACCCTGGGTCCTGGCATTTTGATCATTTTCAGGTAAAATAACTGAAGAAAGAAACAATCCCCTCATGGCTCTGGTTCTCTGGGATATCAGAAGCTTCTCCCACCAGGAAAATGTCCCTCAACATCAAAAACTGCTGAGTGACTAGAGGAACAAAACAACCCATAAAGGACCTGGTCCTAATGGATCAATGAGCAGACATCCCAGCACCATGCACCACCAAAAAAAAAAAAAAAAGGTTTTCTGTTTGTTTCAGAGCTTTTGGAAGTATGAGGATGACCTACACAAAATTAAGAAATTATGATTTAAGATATGGGTCCTAATAACACTTGAATGACAAACATTTTCACACTGCAGCAACACAGTGATGTCTCTTTTATAACAGTGAGCTGTCATGTAAAATAAGAATAAAATAAGATCTGCAACTATGTGGTATCTCATCTTATTCTACAATCATGTAACCTGTATTTTAGACGTATCCAGCCAGAATCCGATCTTCCTGACTGACCATCTACATTACTAAGCCTGCTGCAAGTGAGCAGATACAATCCTTGCTGACATTTCCTTATCTGCATAGTTGCTATGGTAACCTACATGCATTTTAAAACTGATATAAACAAAACAAGATGGGGATGTGGTGAACTGACTTTGCTTTTAATAGTTATGAGGAAGCCTGATAGAAATTTTCTGCAAATAAGTGCTGGATTGGGAAGGAGGCGTTATTTTCCTCAGCATCCATTCACAGTTTTGTTGTTGATGTCACATCAGCTGTCTACCAGGCCAAAACAGGGCAAAGTGAATTATTTTCACACTCTGATGCAGTCGCTCTTGTGGAAATAAATATTTGTTTGTATTTCATTGTGAATGATCCAAAAATCCCTTTTGAGTGAGCAGACTGTTCGGATGGAGGTACATCTATAAAAATCCTGATGGAATCACATTTGCAACCAACTCTCTATGTGGTTTAAATTTTTTTTTTTTTAAATAAAGCATTTCAGTGTAGTTTTAGGGTCTGTCAGTAAACCTAAGTGGACACAAGCTGCTCACTCTAAAAATCAGATTTGAGCTTGCAGTGTGAATTAAACCAAAGTCAAATACTGGGAGCTTTGAACTTCAGCACCTCGGACAGCGAACGTGACCATAAAAGTTAAAATCAGTGGCAGATTAACTTTCTGTGCCAACTCTGACATGACAGCTAAAAATCAGAAGACACAGCTATACTGCAATCGATTAAAAAAAATAACCCTGTAATCTTGTGTTACCTTTTCATTTGCTGCTGCATTTCAGGAATCTACCACGGTCCACTAAAGCCTTTCTTCCTGCTTCTCTTTGTTAAATTCATTTTAAAGCTACAGTCACAAACATTCTTATGAATGATGGGTTCGTACGAGTCTCCCAGTCCCTCTGAAGTTTGGTGTTCGTAGACATTTGTGGAGGGACGAGGGGGGTGTAGTTTCTTACAGCCTTTTTAGGAAGTTGATACTCCCACTGTTCAATTTGCAAGAGAAACTTGAGGCATTCTTAAGATTTCCTGCTGCATACTAACCACAGAGTTCTTATGTTCTTCCTAAGGGTGCCTCAGAACCTACCTGTGGTATACTTACAGTCATTGTACAAATATTGTTGTAAGGTGACCATATGGCACCCCTATGTGCAACTCACAGCAATCTCAAGTTGTTATTAGGAAGATCCTACAGCTTTCAGCACATTTTGTTGGGGTATTTAAGTGGTGGTTGTCCGATATTTCCTAACATCTGCGTCTTGATCATCACATCTAGAGAATTCAGGGTAAGGTTTGTAAACTGCAAGATGACAATAATGTCGAGAAGACCATAGCTGCACCCTCTACAGCTGCAGGAAGAAGAATATGATGTAGCGACTGTGGCAGGAGGACCTGGAGAAAAGACGGCGACGATGGTGGGTGTTGCCATGGATACAAAGGTGACACCTCTACGAGACTCACGAGTCAGAAGGTGACTACATGGCGTACCTCCAGATGGAACGTAACACCTTTTGTCATGAAAAATGAGAAGTGTAACTTTGTGGAAGCAACAGAATATCATTGGGTTTGATTTTATGACCCTAAAAAATCCACGAACATTTGTTTTCTAGGTTGTTCCTGAGGCATTCATACAGGGGCCCTATTAAGAGGGTTTTTGTGGCGTGTTTGTAGAAAATCTTGGACTTTACCATCAACCTGGCTACAAACCTGCAAATGGGCTACCAACACTGGATTCTTATAAGGCTGCCTTAAGGAGGCTGTAGGAAATGGTCCAAAAATCGTTTGTAGGGTGTTCACAGTCATTGGTATGGGTTATTGCAACCATAGATTTACTTATGCCTGTCTTCTTTTAAACTCTTAGTTTTTAATGCATTAAAAAATATATTTTTCATGTAAGGTACTTTGAAATGTGCTATACAAATAAACTGTAAAAGGACTATTTACAGTTTAACTACTAATGATAAAGAGATGAACCAAACATCCATTTGAAACTTTGTTAAATCACATGAAATCAGGAACAAACTCATTTGAACCAGTCAGATAATAATAAAATATGAAACAGTAGCAATTAGAAATAAGAAATAGAAAACACTTGATATGTAAATTTAGTCATGTTTTACTTATACAGCTAATATTTTTTGCCGTATTTTAAGAGAGTAAAGTAAATGTGCCTGTGTTTGTTTTTACTTTCATTTTTTGTTTGGTGGTAACGAATGGGGGCATCTCCGTGTCCTGATGACCTCCTGGTTTCTGCTGTTTAGGTAAACCCATGTAAAGAATGGTAAAACACAACATACGGGGATAAGAGGCAGCTCCGCGTCAGCCTGCCGTCAGACATCCATACGGAGGTCTGCACATTCCTTTCTTGCTCTGCAGGTCAGCTTTTTTCCTTCAACTCTCTGGATTACACTGGACTCAGATCCTGTAATACTCCTCAATGCTGCCCACTCATCAAAAACAGCGCTCAGACCTCTGGTTTAAAGTCTGAAATGACTGCCGGTGAGCTCCGATCCAAATCCATCTGGGATGTTGTTGATTCTTCTTCTTTTGTTGTTTTGTCGACTACTTTTGCTAGCATATCTAAACCCAACGTTATGTCAGCATTTTCCCTCCACACGCAGGGAGGATGGATGTCTCTGATGAGGTTTCTTCTGCTACCATGTAACTTGTCTGTGCTGCTTTGTCAGACATTTTCCCCCCTCCCACAAAAAAAAAAAAAAAAAATCTTGCTAGCTGAGATTAAAATCTCCAGCTCATTTTGAAGAGGGAACCAGTTTTCTCAAGGTCAAAGTTATATTTGCTTTCCAAGAAACAAATATAACTTTCCCCTTCAGTATGGTACCAGATGCATCTGTGATAATCCTGCTGGACCTTGACAGACGCATCCCCTTCAGGATGCTTGGCACCTGGTTAGCACTAGGACCTGTCCAAACCAAATGGAGCCATGACACAGGTAATTCTGTGGAACTAGATTTCTAAAAACCCAAGTTAATATTCAGAATAAGTGCCCAAATCCAGACGAGCTGAAGTGGAGACCTGTGAGGAAGTAGGGCAGGAGTAAAATAGGGGTATAAGAGTTAAAGGTTTAAATCATTTTTACTCTTCATTGTCACGGAAAAATCGCACATATTATAAAAAGACCCAGGAGTGTTGACATAAACAAAGCCCGACTTTTAGTCAATACATGAAGAAACAAAAGACAAAACAGCGACGATAAAGGAGGGAGCGAGTCCTTCATCATTGTTGTGGACTTGTTTATGTGAAGGAGTGTTTGTACACCCTGAATAATGACCGGATGGCCATCCATCCATGTTGTCTACTGCTGACCTGTGTTAGGTGCTGATGTTCCATGACAACACCAGCTCAGCTGTTGCCAAGCTACAAACACAACACTCAGTGTATTTATGGTCATCCCTGGAGATTTCAAACATGTTTTTTTTTAAAAAAAAAAGCACAGTTGTTTTATTCCTATTAAAGTAGCACAACTTAGTTTCTTTTCCATGTAAAAGAAAAAAAGCTGTTTAAATTTTAAGATTTAATATTTGATTGATTTTAGGAAGTGCTGTGTACCTTTCATTGTCTTCCCTCCATATTTTTTTGCACAAACCACCCCAGTAACTAGTCATTTCTGGAAACAAAAGCATATTGATTTACCACTCTGTCACACGCCAACAACAATGAAACTTGCTCACAGAGCTGGAGAAGACATCATGGCAGAGGCAACTAAGACCCAAGAAAGTGAAAAATGATGAAAGAGAAAAAAGGATTCTTAGTTTCTTTCTGTAGGGGAATCCCTTAAAGCCTCGGCCACAAAGGTTCCTGTGAAGGATGGGTTCGCATCAATCTCCCAGTTCCTCTGAAACCTGGAGTTTGTAGACATTCGTGGAGGGGAGCAGAGTTTCCTAAAGTCTTTTTAGGAAGTTGGTATGGCTGCTGTTCAATTCTTGAGAAAAAGGGTGATTTTCTGCCACTTCCTAGCCATAGAGTTCTTATGATCTCCTTAAGGGTGTCTCAGAACCTACCTACAGTATACTTACAGCCATTTTACAAAAAAAAAAATTGTTGTGAGGTGGCCATACAGCACCCCTATGTGCAACTCACGGCAATCTGAAGTTGTTATTAGGAAGATCCTACAGCTTTCTGCACATTTTGTTGGGGTATTTAAGTGGTGGTTGTCCAATACCTCCTAACATCTGTGTCTTGATCATCACATCTAGAGAATTCAGGGGAAAATTGGTAATTTGCATACAGCACCCCTATGTGCAACTCTTGGCAATCTCAAGTTATTGGTAGGAAGAACCTATGGCTTTTGGCACATTTTGTCAGCAAATAAAAGCAGCAGCAGTCCGATATCTCCAATAATCTGTGTCTTGATAATTGCAAATGACACTTTCTACAACTGCGGCTGCAGGACGAAGAAGAAGATCTAGCAGTTAGTATGGCTGCTGTTCATTTCTTGAGGAAAAAAAAGGGTGATTTTCTGCCACGTCCTAGCCATAGAGTTCTTATGATCTCCTTAAGGGTGCCTCAGAACCTACCTACAGTATACTTACAGCCATTTTACAAAAAATTGTTGTGAGGTGGCCATGCAACACCCCTATGTGCAACTCACGGCAGTCTCAAGTCATTGGTAGGAAGAACCTAGAGCTTTCTGCACATTCTGTCAGCATATAAAAGTCTAATATCTCCAAAAATCTGTGTCTTGTTACACTTTCTACAGCTGAAGCTACAGGATGAAGAAGAAGAAGATCTAGGAGTTGTAGCGGCTGCTTTCGTTTGGCGGCAGCAGGAGGACCTGGTGAGAAGATGAGGGCACTAGTGGGTGTGGACATGGATACAGAGGCGGCACCTCTATTATAAAACCCGCGAGTCAGAAGTTGACTATATGGCGTACCTGTAGGTGGAGTGTAACACCTTTGGTGAGGTGTTGCATCGTGTTGTCCCACGAATCATGAAAAGTGAGAAGTAAGTGTAATTTCCTCGAATCAACAGCATTTAATTGCTGTTGATTTTATGACCCTAAATAATCCACGAACATCATTCTCTAGGTTCCTGTTCCTCATTTGTACACAGATAGTTCTTCATGTCGTTGTATTTTGTAAATATTGTGTATGATTTTTCTCTGAATCCCAGACGGACCTCATTTGGTTGAATATTCTGAGTCAAACCTGATCAGCCTGAGCAAAGATGAAGCTGAAAGTGATTTTTTTTTTTAACCAAGAAACAAGAGTGTCAGAGGTGTTCACTGATGTAACGTCACATTATTAATTAAATTCTTTAAGACAGAAATGTCAACAGCTGTTTTTTAAAATCGTCTCATTTTGAAGGGTTTTCAGTTTACATCTGGCAGAGTTTACACATAGTGGCCACAATACAACAGTTTTTTTTTCCCTCCTAATCTTTCACTTTCTAAAATATGTTTTTCATT
>JAOWBL010002976.1:0-12883 GCA_028564865.1 Zenarchopterus dispar | reverse complement strand
TTTTATGTGTTGATTGTTGTATGGCGACCTTGAGTGCCATGAAAGGCGCCTTATAAATAAAATGTATTATTATTATTTCTACATGGATTGGGATGACAGTGACACAAAATCTAAAAGAATAATTGAGCTGGACATAATATATTCTCCCAGAAAGCATGATTTTAAAATATTTATGAGGAAAAAGTTGTCCTACATTCTGTATTATTATATAGAAAGACAATTAACTGAAAATTGGGGGAATTGTTTTATGAAATTAGAAATAACGACTTAGACTTAGAATAACGACTTATAATGACTTGGAAGCTAGTACTTTATTGATAGTCCCTAAACGAACGCACCATGAATAAGAAGTGAATGTCTATTGAACGTCCACATAAAACTAACCACCACCGAATTCACTGACAGAGAGCAGCTTTAGACATGTTCCATCTGCCCAGAGTGGAAATTACGCCTGAGACAATATACAGATGAACACTATTTCTTCTTCTTTTTTTTTTTGTCAGTTTCATTGTATATGTTTATGTAGATTTATTTGCACATAAGACCTGCAACACATTCCCAGAAAATTGTGACAAAAAGCTTTTACCACTATATAATGTTAACATATTTTCTCAACACTAAAAGCCAGTCAGGCATTGAGGATACCAAGCAATAATGAGTTTCACTTTTTTGTGTTTCACTGTTTTGTCATCATACATCTTACGACACTGCAACCTTAAATTTGGCAGTGAGTGGTGCTCATACAGCCGAGGATTCAAGATGTAAATGTTGCCTCCTTCCATGCTGGATCGCCTTCCTCCTTTGAACTGGATCTGTCTGGATGTTTCCAGTAACCAATTAAATCGTCATATTGTCAGTTTTCTTTTCTTATATCGGCTGGTGACTTCTCTCCTTCTCTCAGGTACCATGAAATAGTAAATTGTGCCACATTCAACATTTAAACATTTGTTTTCTACATTCTTTTGCAAATACAATTTGGAGTTATGAGATCTGCAATATGTCCCCTTATTTTTAGATTTGGATTTAAAAATGCTTCAACAATAGGGACTTTATTTTTTTCTCTTTTTATTTCAAGGCTTTAGAGGCCTTTATTGACAGGAGAAAGGGCAGAGAGGAAGAGGGAAGATGTGCAGGAAAATGGCCACCAGCTGGGAGTTGAACCTTGGCTGGCTGCACAAGGGCTGCAACCTCCGCACACGAGGCTCTGCTCAACCATGTGAACTATCCGGTGTAGCAATACTTTGTACTTAACAAGGAGAAATAAATCCCTTCCGATCTTTCTCCAAGGAGCACTGTTTTTACACATTTCAATGATTTTTCTTACACTCTTCTTGACAAAGGAGATCTATGGCTCATCTTTATGCAAAAATTTAATATTATAAAGATGATTTGGGAGAAAAGCAAAATTCAGAAAAGGCTGTATTAATTTTAAAAAACACTTTTCTTTTCCTTCTTCTCCTTTCTAGCACCTACTGACCTTCATACCAATATGCAGGGAACATGCTGCAGGCCCGGAATGGATAAATTGATGTTTACTAAGAAATTAAATTTGTTAGTTCTCTACAGCAATAAAGTTTACTGTGTAAGAAAAACACAGGCTTCAGTTTCAATAAACCTTCAGAACTACCTACAACACCAGCTCGGCATTGTGGGTACACATTTGTGCTTAGCCTCATTTGTGTCCTTGTGATTAAATTTAATGAAAGTCCAGGTGGAAGCATAATGTTCATACATCTGCAAACTTTCAGTCATCATAGGTACAATCAAAAGAACATTGGTCGGCATCTATTTTATTTTATGTCTATATACTACAAAAGATCACACAAAGGGAAACATTAAATATGTATTTATAAACATGAAAAAAAGTGTTGCAGTGGCAGTCCTCTTTTTTCATCTGTAGACAGCAACAAAGAGTAAAAGCAAAACGTTATAATGCTTAGGAAAGAGATGATTCCTTCAAACCTCACCTCTGCCACAGTGAAGCAAGGCAGCATTATTTAGTAGAAGCCATCACATCTGAATGCAGACAAATTAATTAATCCTTGATAATATGGAATAAATTACGTTTTTTTCCCCTCTCTCTTTTTTAATGGCAAATTAATAATTTTATGGCAAAACGTATTCCAAGGGTTTCAAACACTTTTATCATATCATTCCAATATCCAATATTATCAATATCATCCATTTATCAAAGTATGTAGGTGCATTATTTTAATGAATGAAGACAATACTACATGAGCAAGGCATTAACTAGTGTCATCCATCAAAGAAAAAAATATCTTCTAACATTACTGCTTTAAGTTGATCAAAGTTCAGATTCAGTAAGGTGAATAAAAAATGTTTCAAATTAGTCTTGGCTGGGATTTAATTTGTCAATATTATTGATTTTCAAATGTAGGAAAAAAGGAGGTATTTTATGTCTCTGTCACACCAAGTGGAAGCTAACACTGCTTTTTGTTTTTCTTTATAAATTAGGCTTTAATGAAAAAACAGCATGAACACTGAATGTCAAAAGCTGGTACCATCTCCAGCTACATAACATTAACTTGTTTTAAATAAATGGTGGTTGAAGCATATGGTATGACTGTGCCCTCCTGATCTACCACAATGAAAAATGAAGGTGAAACTGCTAACTGCACTGTTCAAATGCTCTCATGATATTATGATTTACATGTCTAAATTATCCTCCTTCTAAGCTATATTAATTGGGCATAGAGAAAGAGAAAGAAAAAGTAAAAGAAACAAAGAAAGAGGAAAAGAGAAAGGAAGGAAGGAAAAGAAAAAATATTTTCTGTATATTCTGTGCTGGAAGGCAATTTGCACAAATATTTAAAATTGATTTCATCTGTAAAAACATAACACAATCTTGTAACTTCATTTGGGGACACCTAAGTCTAAAAATGTGTCAATGAGCTGTTGAGATAAGGACATTTGCAGATATGAAGAACAGTATTCACCAATCCATGTCCTCAGGACTGGAGTATCCACTGTCCTGCCTATTCTAGATGTTTTCCAGCTCCAACACACATGGCTCAAAAAAATGGGTCATCAAGACTTTTTTTTTTTTTTTTAAAGGAACCATGGTTTCTTTATAATGAAATGAATTATTAAGAACATAACAGTCGCACAGCAGATTTTAAAATTTAATTTCATCAGTATAACAGTCAGTCAACCAAAGAAAAACATTCTTCAACCACTATTAAGTTAATTACAATGTAATTTATGAAATGACAAAATACTACATGTCTGTGTTTGACAAAGACATCCTGCCTTTTGCTCTCAGGACACTGGTGTGACTTCATCAAATTTGGTCTCATATAAACACAAAGATTTTGCCAACAACTTTCTGGCTTGTCTCAAATCATTCAGAAACTTCAGATGAACAGAGCCATTTTATTTGAAGAGCAGTAATCCCCCTCCTCCCCCCACTATGTAGTCCTGCAACTTTTTTTTTAGTCCTGCAACTTCAAGTACAAACTAGGCAAGAAAAGAAGTTAAAAGATGTAATAGACACTATGTGCTCATAGTGTGCTATTCTAGTTTTCCATTCATCATGTGTGTCTTTTAGAGTCACTGCTCATCCAACTGAATATATCTCAGCAGAGCACATAAATCACATACATATATATTTTTTATCACTTCTTCACATCATTCTATATGTCATATTACAGAGCAAAAATCTCAACTATGACTGACTGCAAGTTCCAACATTATAGAAATTAGAAGATTTAAATGTCAAGTCCATGTAGCAGAGCAGACTGTAATGAAATAATCATATTATGCATCTTTTTAGCCAATGCTAGTATTTGTTATAAGTCCTTATTTAAGTGTGATCAGCAAATTTCCAGACTTCTATTCTGAAATCAACTGAATACTGTGCTGTGTTCAGTATATCTAATTATCCACTACAAAATCAATTGTTTCTCCTGTTCGGTGCAAGATATTTATTGCATATGTTATGTGGCATCTTCTCAGGGCAACAAGTAACATTTACCATTTAATTTTAAGTATTATTTCACACATTGTTCTTTGATATAATCATTAGATGATGAAATCATCATGTCACCTCAATTTTATCATCTAAGGAATGTTACATGCAAAGCTGAAATACTGGTATTGTTGGAAAAGAAAAAAAGAAGAGGTATGGACCTTTCCTTGCATCATCAAGGTATGTGTATGATCACGCAGATGAAAAAATGTAAAACAAAATTTTTAAAAAAATGCAACAAAGGAAATAATGGCAGAGTGAGTAAACAATGTTCTGGCTGCTAAATAGAGAAGACTGTGAAAACAGAAAAACCAAGAATAAGGTTGAGGTTGATTATTTACGCTTGCTAAGGCCACAATGAATGCATGTAATCCCACTGAAGCCATTTAAACATTTTAGTACACATCTATTAAGGTGTAGGAACTGGAAAAAACCTCCTGAAGGATGAAGCCCTGTTTAATGAGATTTCTGCAACATGGGTTTTCTGTTGTGACTAGAAACTCTTAATTTTTGAATCTCATTCTTGCACCTGGTCATTAGGCTGTCCTTTTATAATCCACGCAAATTTGACAGTTATAGACACAGATCCAAAGTCTAAGTATCATACAACAACTCCATGTACAATGATTACAAACACAAACAAAACACCTTTCACATAAGTGATAAGTTTTTACATTAAAAATACATAGCGAAATAACTTCATACTTAAAACATGGATACATATGGCCATTTAGGATTTATGCAAAAGTCAAACACTGAGTTATATGGTTGGAGGAAAGGTTTTACTTTAACTCAAAGATCAGCTCTTACTATGAAGTTTATCTAATTATCTTTGGATTTTATTTCATAATCTTTTAAGATAGTAGAAAAACTTGCATTTTGCTTACACAGCAGAAGAAAATCTAAAGCTAAATATAACAGTGTTTACAGTGCTATTTTAAATATGAAATACTATCACCATGGCAAAAGGATTGTTGAGCTTTCAGTGATGTCATCAAACTGTTCTTTGAATGGAACAGTGTTAAATGTTGTTACAGAAAAAAAATACAAGAATTTGGTGCTAAAAGATGAAAATTATGGCCAGTTCATCACAAACTGGTGTAGGGCAGAAAATGTCTTCAAACGTCTTGTAAGCTTTCATACTAATGCCATATTAATACAATGAACTAATGCAATCCACAAATATGTAGTACACTAAACAACTGAAATAACCTAGATGGGCTAATGTATTTTCAAAATAATTCTGGACAAGTAAAAAGAAACAGGCCAGATGAATCAATGAGCTCTCTATGGTGAAGATGCTGAATTAAACTATAATCTACATTGTTGTATGATAACAGAGAAACAAAGGCACAAAAAAATCAGTTAGCTAGCACCATGGTGACTAAGGATGATAAATCAATAAAATTACTCTAAAATCACATGTTGAGAGTTTAACTTTTAATGCCGCAGATCACCGGTAATATCAAAATCTCCTTGGGCTCAGAAAGCATGACTTCACTAGTCACGGTGTAAGTCACAGGATTTTAGAACTTATGTGTGCACGTGATAGAGGGATGCACAGGAGGAAAATAAAAAATACCCAAATGAACTTGCACTAAATCTAATTTATTGCCTGCTGAAACACTTTTTTACAACTACAAGTCTCCCATTACAGGATAACCTGAAATTTTGCTAGTTTCTAATTTATTCCTATTAACGCTATTCTGTATTCCTGTTCATTACCATGGAAAGTTTCCAAACTTTGAAAACTCCCAAAATTTTGCAACACCACACATGAACCATTTTAACAAAGGCACAGAAAAGCCATCATATATTCTCAAAGAACAATTGTTGTTGGCCATTTCATTCATACACATGGTCAGTATAAATAAACCTTTACGTAGAGCTGTAAAACCTCTTAAATCATTACTTTATTTCATGTTATACATGACAGTGGTTCTTTTGGGATTAATTAAGTGATAGTATATGCAAGTATATGGCATAAATTCAGTAAGCCAGTCACTAAAAAGCAAAATTTGACTAGAGAAATCTGATTTTTGCTTTTTTTTTTCTAACCAAGAAATGTATTATCATCCCTTCCCACTCAAAATGACAGCTGAATTATCACTTAACTCACTGAGAGACAGCTCATTCCAACACGTCAAAACAACCACACTCGCCACAGCCAGCACTATCTGATTTCACACTAGACTAGCTGCCCTGCTTAGTATGGCAAGAAGCAAATTCATTACAAAGCTCTCACTCCATCTCACTCTCTTTCTTCTTACTGATGTCCTTAACCAATGTCACCCCTTATTCATTTGCTGCCTTATTTCCACGGGGCTGGATCTTCATTGCTGATGCATTCAGAATGAAGGGGCTCTGCATTAGGTTCCAGCTGTTGCACACACACCTGGGAGTCTGCACTACTAATAAGCATGCTATTTGAACAAATTGCTCCACTTGTGTTTAAATATGACAAACATTCCTTAATATGGCTATAGATTGCATCTATTTCATAAGGCAGCACTTGGGACGTGGAGATTTTTTATTCTTATGCGAGACTGCCTCTTCATCTCTTTTTTGCCATTACCTGTCAGAGAAAATTTGAAGCATGCTACGCTTGACAAATTGCACAAATTTGAAAATATGATTTAACACTATGGATAAATTTCAGCATCAAAATTACAATAAATTTTCCTTAGTAGACTAGTTTTTAAGGCCTCTCCAGCCATTTCCACAAGACAGAAAACTTTTGAGATTCAACAATCTTGCAGTTTTCCACTGGGCTGTAAAAAGGGCGGGCAATTAGAAGTGTACACAATGAAAGATCAATCCTTTTCATGAATCTTCAATTCCACCACCTGATTCCAGATACTTTTCTGGCACCAATATTTTCAGTCTTTAATAGGAGTGGGGGAAGAAAATAACTTTCCTTGTTCAATCTTTCATTATTACAGCTCCATTCTTGGTATCTGACTGTGCAAGATACTTAAACATCTAAATGTGAATGATAAATTGAGAAATTTAGTTTCAAAGGAAAAGGGAAAAAACATTCTCTTGCAGTGGATATTAATTCTTCAGAGACCTGTTATAAAAGGTATATGACATTACATGCACTTTTTAATATTTTAGAGATAATACAAAACATATTAAAACACTATTAATTCCCATTGGATTGACTGAAAAGGGATTATTTAGTGTCTTTGAGGTTATTTCTGGAAACCGTGCAAGACAGTGCAGTAGTTACAAAGCAGTTTGAGCTCATATAGTCAGTACTTTTATGTCCTGTCTTCTTGCTGACAAAGATGATGACAAAGCATTTAAGAGAATTATTAAGTTGCATCTTGAATTCTTAAACCACACTCTCAAATGGCAGAATCCCACCAACCCCACTTGTTTAGACTTTACCAAGTAAGTTACTTTATTGTGGCTAGTTGTGCTGGGATGATCACAACCTTGCTTTCTGAGATACACTGATTTTGTTTTTGGAAAAACAGTCTATCATACATATTTCACAGTCAACAGCCTTAGTTTTACTGCATTAACCATTCCACAATAAAAATATATTTTCACTCACTGATTAGGTGTCAAACTATAATGTATTAACATTTGTGTTGAGACCATCTTCTCCACCAGGACGCTCAGCTGCTACCTTAATAATAAGGTGTGGATCACCAGAGACTTGACAGAGATGCAGAACAGGATGGAAAAAAAAAGCCTTTGGGTTGAGAAACTGGAATCTATTGAGAAGAGTGCAGAAGCAGCCAAGAAAGAGAAAGGAGATGTACAGGAAAAATTTGGAGCGCAGGTGTCTTTCCACAAGATGGGACAGAGTTGACTGTACTTCCTTTTCCTGTAATACAAGTTTGCAATGGAGACTGTGGTTTCATCTTCAGCTGTCTGTTGGAGCAGCAGGATTCTAGCCGCTAACTTAAAAAAAAAAAATAAATTAAAAGTTTGCTGGGAACTCCTCTGGAGTTCCTGAAGTTGATTATACAAAGAATAATACTGCATAAGTTGCAAAAATAAAATGGACTACCTAACGTAAAGTAATTAAATGTTTTTTCAGACTTCTTCAGGTTTTCTGCATCACAGACCAGAACAGAAGACAATCACTGCCCACACCTTCCTTTTATAAAAGGCTCAAATGACTTAATACTACTAAATGACCCCCCTCTTACTGTAACCATATATTTTTCTTTCGGGAATTGTGTAGCTGAAGTTTTTTGTTTGTTTGTTTGATTTTTTTTTTTGGGGGGGGGCTTTGTCAATATTACATATAGTTTAGGAATTTTGTCCCACTTCTTTACAAAATTCCTTCAGTCTAGTGAAATTTGCAGGGAATCACTGTTCTCTTTAGGCGCCACCACTCCACTTCAGTTTGGCTGAAGTCTGGACTCCGGGTCATTGTGACACCCTCAATTTTCTTATTTTCAGCATTGCTGCTGCATATTTGACATTTTGTGTTTATGTTGAAAAATTCAGCTTCAACCAAAAAAATTAATAAATAAAATAAAGGGTCCTCAGCTGGCTTCAGACTAGAATATTTTGATGTACAAAAAGGAATTTATGACTCAGTAATTGGAGGGGCCCCAGGTGGTTTAGTCCCCCTCCAATTACCTGTTTTGCAGTCCTGTTTTGGACTGCAAAACAGGCCGAAATTGCCCTTCCAACCACCATATTTGACATTTCCTGTTATGAGGTACCATATTCTGACATTCAGCGTCTTTCCCACATGTGGCATAGTGTGTTGTGGCCAAACGTGTGTTGCTTTTAACCTTAACAATGAACATGACAACTGAGGTCTGGAGAATCGTAAAGTGCCATATAGTTTTTTCTCCTTTTTAAAATTGTTTTTCAACATTTTACAGTCTGACCTCGCAAGGACCTCCACTACTAGAAGAAGTGACAGCCATACTGAATGATTTCCACTGGCAAATTTTCATTTTAACTGTCAAATTATGAACTCCAAATAGTTTGGAAACAGGCTTACAAGCCTTTCAAGATTGATGCCCAGCAACAGTCACTTCTCTCAGATAATTTCTGATATCTTTCTCCTATGTACTTTAGTACCGTAATATATATATATATATCTGAATGCTCTAGTTCATGAAACCCGAATACTTCAAACCAGCAGAATAAAAAACATCTGTTTTTATTGATGCTTGTCATGCTTGTGAATAGCCTATTAATCAAGTGGATTTAATTCTCAGGATATGACTACTTCTTAAGGCCTTAATCCCTATAATAGTAGTAAACATATTGTTTATTTGAGGTTGTTTGTACTCAAATGTAAGACCTAGTGAGGACTGAATAAAGTTGTATTATGTTCTGTTTTTTTTTTTTTCCTTTTACTACATGACTCTGTAAGGACTGAGCTTATGAAGCCTGTGAAGTTAAAAGCAATCATTTTTGTTCTCAGCTCATAAAGCCGTCTTTGGCTGATGTGTAAGGCAGTAAAACTCAGGAGCAAATCTGAAGAGTTTGCAGTGATGCTTAAACTCATGCAGCAGATGCCAGTGTCATCCAGAATTTGACCTCTACTCGATAAAGCAAATGTAAGGTTGAAGAGAAACAGGTAGTTAGGTGTACTTGGATCCATAAAATAATAAATCAAGAAATGATTTTTTCATATTTAAAAACAAAAGAAAAAAATAATTGATAATAAAAAAAGCTGCCTATCTAAGACTTTCTGGCATAAGCATGGTTTAGTCCTCAAATATGAATAAATGGACAATTATATAATGCAAAACAAAAGCAGCACTTAAACCTAAACAGTACAACAATATCAGACACAACACTTCCAATGTTTTTTTGTTTTTTTTAAACAGGATGTAGTGCATTATCACTGTTAAATGTTTATTTTGTCATTGACCTATAGAACATTGGCAATTTCTCTTGCTCCCTCTTTAAATTTATACAAGTAGATGTTATGTTTAATTTAATGTACCACTTAATGCAATGACAGACCTCAGTGGCATTAAATATGTAATAAAGGAGTACCCTAAAAATGATCCAATATCTCTAAAACATTTATCCATTTTCTATACCCGCTGAATCCAGTTTCTGGGTCATGGGGGTCTGCTATGGGCTGGGGCCAATCCCAGCCCATAGCAAGCAATAGGCAGGGGTACACCCTGGACAGGTCACCAGTCCATCGCAGTATCTCTAAAACAAAAAAAAAAATTAAATCTGCCTGCTTGTCCTCCCAATAAATCCATCTTCCTCCATATAACCTCTGTCTGTTCTCGGTCATTGTATTTGCACTCCTATGAGTTTGAATGTGTACCTCAAAGAGGCTGCTGCATGTTGTTCCAGTCAGATTAAAGTGTTTTTCAGAGTCCCACTGTCAGTCACTCTTATTCCCCTGAGAGGCTGAATGCCCTCCTTAAGCCCTTCACCGATGTATGCCGAGACACTCACCATGAAGTCAGTGATACCATAACCCTCATTCATATTTGACTTTCACACTTCTTGAGTTATAATTTTAATTGCAGAAATTCTGTGACGAACAATAATTTGACCAGGATTGGGATTTCTCATCCAAGTCACGCACATTAAGAAAGGTGAGATTTATGATCTTACATGTACTTTAAGATATTCCTTTTATAATTTTATCAATAAAAATGAAGGTTAGTTTTAAAAAAAACAAATGCTTTATTGTAAGTAAGCCCTCTATAGCTCAACTTTTTTCTTGATAATCTTTATTTCCGCATAATCAAATTAAATTATATTTAACCCAGATTTACAAAATGAACAAGAAATGTTCTTGTACAGTCTGAATATCCAAGATGATGCTAGAAGAGAAATGTAAATGTAACAGTACCCCCTCAAAGTTTTTGCTTGAATCAAGAATGAGCTTTGAGATGCTACCAATACTGTTTAGAACCCAATCAGCTGTGTATCCTGTTGCTGACGTCTGACAGCAGGATTCAGATCTCAGAGATTATGGTTGGTATATAAAGGTATGTTCGTTTTTTGTTTTTTTATATCTGTAACTGAAATAGTATTGCATGCTAACTTTAAAAACCTTTATCTTTTCTTTAGTTTTATCAGATATTTTCCATTACTCTGACTGGCTCTACCAAATGCAACTTGTAACTCTTCTGAACAGCTGCTCTAAAAATCCGCTTGCTATTGAATACATTGGCAAGTCTTCTGGTCGTTGGCCAAGAGCCATCTTTAGTTCACAACAGCATCCATCAACATCATCTGCTGTCTTTATCATGTCACTGAGAATTTCCCAGACTTCTTACTTGACAGGCCATTAATAAGGACATTAATATTTAATACAAAGAATGTTTTTTTTCATTCCCCAAGTCCTTGATTTACCTGAAACACAGCAAGCCAATATCTGGAGCAATATTGCAGAGGGAATATTAAACAGTTTCTTTATCTATTTCTGCAGTTCACCATAACCACCTGTTTCCCCTTACTATATTTTGCTTTATTCTGAAACATGTTATCAAGAGGGAAGCCATTTCTCAGCAGTAGAACAATGGTGCTGGGATAGGCTCCAAGAGACTATGCATTGGATTAAACGGGTGTGGTTGGATGGACAGACGAACAGATGTCACTAGTGCAGGTTGAATGTCATTCAAGGAGCCCACACAATGAAAACAAATCAGTCAGTCAAGGGCAATGCAGATGTTGATTAGAAGTGGAAACATCCTCGTAACACATTTATTATCCTACCATGTTTCTCATAGTGTGAAGTTTTTACTTTTTCATAATTCCATTCACTGTTTTTTTTATGTATCCACATGCCAATCCAAAGGAGGGAGAAAAAAAAAAACATCCTGATTTCCTTGGACTCTGCCAAAAGTCAGAATCCATGACATTTTATATTTTTTCCCCTCACTGGCTTCATTTGACTTCCTAAATCTCCATCTGTTTTTGCATTTCATGCCTGAAAAACAAACATTGTAGAAGGGCAATTAAGTACAGAGGTGGAAAAAACATTATTTCAAACAGGTGATGTCAATCGATTACTGTGATGTTGATTATGTACAAAAGCAATATCCATTTTTTTTTCCTTTGGCACTAGAGGCATTTATTTCAAAAGTGGAAAGTGATGGATAGGGGCTCATCATGGATGGCTCGGGTGGAGGCACGCCAGGGTGGGGGGCTGTGGTGGGTGAGCTTGGGGTGGCCTCCGCTGGCTTGACCCTCTGGCGCCTCCCTCCGGGCGGGTGGTGGCCCGGGGGATGGGTGGCTGGTGTGGGGCAGCCCTTGACTCCGTCCTTGGGTCTGGCTCCACCCCTCGGCCTCCCGCTGGCGGGGCGGGGCTGCGTCGCGCCTGCCTCCCATGCTGGCCGGGAGGGGAGGGTCGATTGGGGTGAGGGGTCTCCTGTCTCGCCTTTTTGCCTTCCATCACCATTGGTATCGGGTGGTCCTGCGGTCTGGTGCCACCCGGACTCCTGGGCTGTTTTTCCCCTCTCCATCGCGCTGGTGGTGGGGGGCCTTTGACCATGCTTCCTGGCATCCATGGGGGCTGGACGGCTGTACGGTTAGTGATTGGGTTGGGGAGGCCATCAAGAGCACTTGGGGAGAGCCACTGCATGACACTGACCCAACACATCACCACCAGCGGTGATCCAACCTGAAGTTTGGATGTTTTCATGAGTTGTTATCCAGTTCGTGTTGAGGATCAACATCACTGCTTGTTGTGTTTCTCCAACTCTAAATATTCCAGTTCTTGCACATTTTGGGGTGTTACATCCAATACAAACACCATGCTTTCATTCACACACATCACACCATACTATACACAACCACTTCATTACATCCATCATAACCCTCTTTTGTTCACTTTTTCTTTTCACTATACTGGTCAGGTTTTAGTCCTCTTTGACAGAGCTCAGGCTTAGTGGAGCTTGTTTGGATTGATTTGTCAAGAGGATTGATGGG
>JAOWBL010002975.1:0-12884 GCA_028564865.1 Zenarchopterus dispar | reverse complement strand
TGAGAGCATTTAATCAAAGTGTTCTCTCTGTCTAATTACACATGCCATTTCCTGAAACAACATACAGTCTTATCTGCTACGACTTTCCAGAATCAGCGCCTCTGTTTAGATGCCCTCTTTCACCAAAGTGAATGACGCCACTGCTTGGGTCTGAGAATAATTCAAGAAATGCAGATAAACAACAGACTAAATAACTTTGTATCTGTAGATAAACACAAAGACAACACGAAAACATGCAGGGCCTGTTGCACCACGGTTAGCCTAGCTGAGGTTTGGAGTTTATCCAACCCTGTTAAATCCCTATGTGACTTCAGGACCTCTTAAGTCCCGTTCCAATGACACCAGTGACTGTGGTTTAACCTAAAGATGAAGGCTAGATTGATCTCATCTACTGTGTCTGAAAAAATATCATAGTTGCAGTCACAATATCACCGTCACCATGTTTGCTCAAATATCAAACAGGTAAATTTAACCAGAGTTAAAGTAAATCCCGTCACAAATTGAGTCATGAATCTCATCCTACAAACTGAGCTTCTTAGTATTTACCCCTTTTTTACCCTTTAGATCCATGCAGTCAGAAAATCTGTGAAATGCAATACAACACAGATTAACAGCTTCCTATTTGGTAACTGGCAAAAGCCGCGCCGCTGAATCAGAAACCACGGCATGTCTCCAAAACCAAATTTAAATCAGCTGAACCCGTGTTTGCTAGGACACTGCAATCCCACTCAACTTCAAGCACACCTCTGGGTCAGACGTGACATTTTGGGTTGAATTGTGTTAAAGTGCAGCGAACACATGTGACAGTGCAAATGACCTGCAGGAACTGTCCATTAACAAGCTGGGCTTCTGTCAGAAATATTCAAAGAGACGATCTGAAACAGCACCGCTGCTGATCACTAATTCACCCAGTCACACAACACAAACATCATTCTTCAACTCAATGGTTCAGTCTCCCTCTTGTTGTACTTGCCTGCAAGCCAATGAAAAGACTTGCATTAAAAGCATCATAAAGCATAAGTCAAGTGTTTAAGTTCACACAGAGTCCTTCTCTGATCCAGAGTCACTGTAGTACACATGTGTAAAACGTTCCTCAAACACCTTGTGTTGGTTACCAGACCTTTTGCTCTCATGCGAGCAGGTGTAATCTTCAATCAAAGATTCATGTTTGAATGTGTTCCCTCATTTATATATTAATGTGGGGGATAGATGTCTGCACACCAAAGACAAGTCTACTTGGAGGTCATGTGCGTTACTGATCTGCTGTCTGGTGAGGGCCACATAGTGGTGCCGGTGCGTGCATGAATATGCATCAGTTTTACTTTAGGACAGGTATTGGGCATGGTCTCACTGTGTCAGTGTCTGTCAGTTAGACAAACCAACTCCAGGCGTTACCACACACAAACTACTCACACGAACCATATGCTGTTACATCACCAGAACATGCTCCTGGTAACTGAATATGAGCACTCAGAGAGCTTGTGGAAACCTGATCACTGTGCTCAAGTTGTGTAGTTTGGTCTACAGTCTGCCAGGCAGCTCTTTATTAATGTTCATTAAATTTGAGGTGAAATAAAGTTCTAATGAGGAGCATAATGAGATTAAAAACTAATTAAGGAACCACCATTACATCCCGAAAGTCAAGTTTAACACTTATTTCATATGTACAATATGTTTCTTTTCTCTTTTTCATCCTCCTCCTTTATTCAAATTGAAACTCAGAGAGATGTTCAAAAATAACTTCCGGGCTACTCTATTATGCCCGCATGCCAGATGATAAGTAAAGTGTTTATGAGTAAGGAAAAATGTGGGTGTTTGGGTTAAAATGAATTATATGCTATTCTTCTCTGTGTCACAACCTCCACCCACATAACACACAAATATTTTACTGGGAGGCTCGTGCGTTTATATCTGCATTTACGTGCTGAAGAATTGGAAGGCCTGCTCGATGAGGACATCTGCTGAGCTAATAAACAATAATCTTGACAAATTGTCGCTGTCTGATCACTCAATCCTCCCTCACAATCACACCACTGAGGAACCCATTATGGACCGGGCCAAGGACATGAGTGACAGCTCGCTGGACTGGTGGAAGGCGTTGCTGGACTGAAGCCCAGCTGTCTTCAGGGGGAACACTGATTCATGGCCAGAGGGCACCCTGAACAGATTGGTTGGGGAAACACATCTACGCCCTTCACTGGCGAGTACGCAGGCTGAATTCATGTTGTAACGGTACTTTTTCCAGAATTTTTGTTATCCGTTTGCACAAAGAAGCCAAATCTGCCAACTGCTTTAAAAGGCAATGATTCTTCAGCTCATGATGATGATTGACTGGCACCTCTGCAGGAGACTGTGACCTTTTCTGGCTTCAGTGTAAAACATTCAACTCATATGACGATGATAAAGATGACGCTAAAGAATAATAGATGGTGGTGCTTGATATTTGAACTTTCACAACTTAGAGTAAAAATATACAATGGAAAGAAATGACAGGGCGCCTGTGGTGACGACATGTACCTGCTCACAGAAAACAACTCAGAATGAATCGATGTAAGGGAACGCTCCAAGACTCACACTAGTAGTGTTGACAGACTGCCAGAGAGTAAAGGTCATCATGAAAAAAAACCTAAACTTCTAGAAAATCAATTCTATATAAAGGATTTTAATTCCAAGCCACTGACACCCTCAGAGATGATGAAAAGCCAGACATCCTCAAATTGCCCTGTCAATCATGAGACCCAGCAAAAATGACAAAAAATAAATAAGTGGGGGAATAATACATCCAAGAGGAATTGGACTCAACCTGGTACTGGGCGTTCATACTAACACCCCTAACTTTTCCCAGCTGTATAACCAAGATTATGAGATATAACTTCAGAGGTAACAGAGGACAGATGCATTCATTTTAGGTACAGTAACTTTCAAAGCCCTTTTAAAAATAAATATGAACATCACTGACAGTGCTTTGACACTTTGGAGACTCACCGATAGGCGTGTCCTCATAGATGAGAAGGTAGGTTGAGAAGAAGTAGTTCAGAAAACGTGGTGGCTGATTGGACCCTGTGGAGAAAAGGAGATCATTCACATAATCCACACAATGTCAACATCATATACCATCTTAAAAAGAAAATACACCTTTTGTTAACTCTTAACTCTTAAAAAAAATCAGCTGGTACAAGTATTGAACGTCAAGACCTGACATATTACACACTGCTGTTATTTAACAAAAGCTGAGCTCAAACAGAGAAGCATTATTCCATCATTCAGTAGCTTGTAGAGCAACCTTTGACAGCAATAACTTAAAGAAATTGTTTTCTGGATGATGTTATCAGTCTCTCACATTGTCGTGGAACAATATTATCCCACTTTTACAATCTTGCCTCAGTTTATTGAAGTTTGGAGGTATTTATCTCTCTTTGGGTCCCCAAACAGCATTTCAATCAGGCTGACTTTGACTGGGTCATTGCAAAGCCTTGAATCTCTTCTTTTAATCTATTCTGCTTTGGATCTGCTGGTATATTTGGGATCATAGTGCTGTTGCACGAGGCAGTATGAACTGTAGAATACTCTGATAGACAGAGGAGTTTATAATGAACTCAGCCGCTAAATTAAACCTGCTGGGGATTAATCAAGTATCATTAAACTCAATTCAAAGGGAAACTACATTTTTGCTGCATAAATTGAGAATAAACAAACACAAAAGAATACAGCAAGGTGCTCAGGTATATGCATCCTCGTGGTTAGGTGTTGTGTTTATGAAATGCATGACACTTTACAGCAGCCTGTGACATGAGAGGGTCTTTACTGATCTACAGGTATTTGACATGATCATGGTATTATTTTAGTACGATCCAAATAATTTAATTTTAGTAACCCAAAGCTATCCCAAATTATAACACATAGGTTTCACTTCTACTCTGACACGTGTGTATAAAAAGTCATGTGCCAAAGTTAGGTATCCTCCCTTTGGTTATATGTTTGTTTGTTGTGTTTTTTCTTTATTTCCTCATCTGTCCATAGGAAGGTGTCCCAGAAGTCTTGTGGTTTGTTGAGTTTCACAAACCACAGTCATGCTTCCATGTTCCTTTCAGGCCCTTCCAAATAAACTCTACTTCTAATTGTGCTGTCATGGACCATTAAAAATGCTCACAGAGGCCTGTAGGGTCGGAGATGCAGTTCTTAACTTTTCTGCATTTCTCTCAACATTACGTGGTCTGACTCTGTTGTAAATTTGCCGGGACGTCCACTTCTGGAAAGACAAGCAATGGCTTTCAATGCTTTTGCATTAAACGGCGCATTTAGCATTTCTTACAGAAAAATGGTAAACTCCAAATTGTTTGAAAATGGTTTCATAATGCTTTTAAGTTTGACGTGTAGCAAGAATTTTCTCTCTAAGACAATAACGCACGTCTTTCCTTCTTAGCATCACGGAAGCTCCAGACCAACAAAAAAACCCATTTACTTCTATAGAGGTCTGCATACATGCTGATGATCAAATCATCAAGGGCTGATGACTGGTAGCACTTGACTTACACTTTTAGATCTTATAGATACTTAGTATTGTCATCTACATTTAACTTTTAATAATGCCACAATGAAAAGAGAAATTTTATTTTCATTTTAGTTTTTTCTTTTCTTTCTTTTTTTTTTTTGCTGATTACCCATATGAATTCAATTGTCTTTTTTTTTTTTTTTTTTACACAAAAAATATTGGATTAAAAAAGGGTATATTATTGTAAATTGTTGGTACGTACATCAAACTGTATGAGAACTGTTACGGTTATGAGATGTTAAACAACTCTTGGTGACAGCTGTTAAATGTTAATTTGTTTACAATTAGGGTTAATAGCTCCTGCATCAGGAAGGTTTCTAAATGTCAGTAGGCAGTGCAATATTTTTTTTCTTTAAGAAGATCAGGGGACAAAACTGATAGCCTTTGATCAGCTGAGTTGGTTGGTGGACTACAGACACGTGAAAATTGAGAAACGGTGAGGCCAATCGCATTGATGTCAAAGTTCTTAAAAGAGTCAAATGGTGCTTTTAAAGAAGAAGCTTTTGGTTCTGTGGCACGCATGCCGGCGCTAAAGCAGATGCATTTCTGGTTTGTCGTGGTGACCCTCGAGTGTCAAGAACATGGGGCATGGGACGGAAGGTGGTGAGGGTTAATAAGCTCCTGTCTGTGTGTGTGGCTTAATTACAGCGAGTCACAGGGGCTGGATGGTGGAATGCAGAGATATTACAGCAAGAAAACAATCACAACCATGATCATCAATCTAATTTGCTGCATCAGAGAAGGAATGCCCAAGAGGACCACAAGGTCAGTGTGCTAATGGGTTAGATAAAAGAAGGAAGGGACAGGGCAAAAGAAAGGTCAGAGGAAGAAAGAGCTAAGAGTACAAAAAAAAATGAGGCATGTGGTGAGAGCTGAAGATGAGAAGGTAGAAGATTCTAGAGAAAGAAAGCCTTGAGCAGTTCAAGGTTGTTGATAAAAAGATGTTGTGGCAGTCACTTAATAACTTTCCCCATCATGTCATTACTGTGTATGTTTGGAGTTTCCGTCTCCCTGTCGCTATGAGACTTCTGCACAACATCCAAGCTTTGTTTCACTATTTATCTCTCAAGCTCATAAGTTCCATTCAGACATGAGTTATATAAGATTAATAGTCTCCTAAATCTGCTAAAGGGATGGCAGTCAGTCACTGAGACACTGGTCACTTTCGTTATTGTTCCTCACGCTTCATTTAGACATGCCTGTGAAAGTAACAGAGAGATGCGGCGCACGCTCGTATGAGACTGGACAGTAAATCACGTAAGCTATATCACCATAGTCCTCAAAGTGTCACAATTTTCTCACAACATGTCATATTGTCACAATAATTCTTATGAGTGTGATGTGCTTCTGTAAAGCATAGTGGCAGTGGATGGAAGTGGATGAAAATACCATTTTTATATGTTTAACCCTTTACAAGGCAAATTACCATACTTGGTAACTTCAGTTGCGATATGTGCAATGAAAAATTCTGAAATAAACTACAAAACTAAAAAGCAACAGTAATATTATCTAAGGACCGACCAGGGTTGATTTTTGTAAATTTCAAGCGTGGCATTTCATTGAACGCCCGGTAAAGGCTTAAGCATAGTCGACAGAAAGGGTTATTAAAAAAGTCCTCCTTTATGTTACATCACATTAATATACAGCATCCATGGTCCCTGCTGCTTGTCAGATAAGTAGCCACAGCAACGTATCCATCTATATACTTTTATCATATAAACATGGCATTTTAGCATTAATATACATAAATGTCTAGCACACATTGTGTATTCTACAAAAAAACTGTAATGATAACAACTAAAAATACTGACATGAAAATAAACAGAGAACAAATGTTGAAAGAATAGACAAAAAACAGCAGTTTTTGCTGCAGGTAAAACCATGGAGGAGGAGAGTTTGGACAGCGCTGCCCCCCCCTTTTTTTAAAATTTAAACGTAATCTCACTGATTTTTCCTAAAATCTAATCTTGCTTCACTTTAACCCACCATTGCAAAGGGGTCTCTGTTAATGTGACTGTAGCAGTTTATACATGTGTAATGAGTGAGGTTCAGGCTGATGTGAGACCGAGGAGGAGCAGCACAGGAGCGGATCTGACCCGAGAAAGCAAGTGGCAGCACCTGTGAGACTGAGGAGCAGGTGCGGTTAAAAGAGTTCAGTCAGTGTGTCAGGGAACCGGAGAGTGGAGCTTGGTGGTGGTTACAGGGCCAAAGCCCAGGCAAGCAAACTGTTTGTGCTCAGTAAGTTCTGGTGGGAGGGTGCAGATCGCAGCTAGTCAGGCCTGCTGGTGGTGAAGATAGTTAGTGGGACTCAAGCGTGTAGAATTAGCGTGAACAGTGGGGGCATGCCCCACCAGTATCCAGGGATTATTAAATTGTCCCTCCCAATGATGTTGATTCCACCCTTTCCAAAAAGATAAAATAAATAAGTGCATATCAGTGTGTTTTCAACATAGATTTAATATAGATGTACACAAAGGGTTAAATCATGTTCTCAAGTAGACAGAACCTGTGTGTGCGTGGGGCACCGCTGCCATTACAGTAATGTATCATATGTCACCACAAAGCTGCATTATGCAGCTTTCAGAAGCTGTTGGAATTACGCTTTTGAGTGTAAATGGTCGAAGAGTTACGGTATTTCAAAGAGTATCGTGTCATTTTCTGTTTCAGACACAGCATTTAAGTGAAACTACATTATTAATAAAACCACAGAAAATGTCCAGCACACTTGCATTTCTGTGTGAGAAGTGGACAGACTCCGTCCCTCCCCAGGTTCAAAATGCTTTCAAGAAAAGCAAAAGCTGATTTCTCCACACTTAAAGGAATTAAGAGAAGAATGAGAGAAACTATGAAAAAGTTTTAAAATAATATGATTTTCTTTATACTGTTTTTTTTTTTTTTAATTCAAGTAAAGCCTCAGTCAAAAAGGTTCTTGTGAATGGCGGGTCGTATGAATCTCCCAGTTTCTACAAAATCTGGAGTTCATAGACATTCATGGAGGTGCGTGGGTGGGTGGGGGGAGCATAGTCTCCTACAGCCTTTTTAGGAAGTCGGTATGGCTGCTGTTCAATTCGCAAGAACAACTTGAGGCATTCTTGAGAAAATGAGGTGATTTTTTTTTTCTTCCGCATGCTGGCCGTAGAGTTTATATGATCTCAGAACCTACCAACGGTATACTTATGGCCAGCTTATGAAAATTGTTGTCAGAAGATGGCTGCACTGTACCCCGATGCTCATCTCACAGCAATCTCAACTCGTTTGTTGGAAGGTCATATGGCTTTCGGCACATTTTGTCAGGATCTATAAGTGGCGGCTGTCCAGTATCTCCACACATCT
Organism: Zenarchopterus dispar; assembly: GCA_028564865.1. NCBI lineage: Eukaryota > Metazoa > Chordata > Actinopteri > Beloniformes > Zenarchopteridae > Zenarchopterus > Zenarchopterus dispar. The sequence continues at coordinate 4,999 of JAOWBL010002975.1, read as the reverse complement.
GTGTCTTGATAGTTTCATATGCTGGAATATTCATGGAAAAGTTTGTAATTTCCTAGATGGCAATCATAGTGAGAAGACCGCAGCTGCATCTTCTACAGCTGCAGGAAGAAGAAGAAGATCTACTGCTGTTGTCCGGCTGCGGCTGAACAGCGCATGTATGACGTTCTTCTGCCTTACACATCTCTGTTTGAAAGGTGTTTTTGGGAAGGTTTTGAACTGTTCATGAATCTTTCTGATGAAGTTGGGTTTATTTTCTGAAACTTTGCCAGAGCTGCAGTTGGATTCAACTTATGCAAAAAGAAATTTAACAGAACCAAGGTTATATTTTATTTGTTTTTAAGAGCACACTTATTTTCTTATTGTTTTTGCTGTTCAACTTTGGCAGAGATGTAATATTATCTTTATATGAGGATGTACATGATTAAAAAAAAGTTCTTTAAGGAACTAGAAGTGAATATTTTGAAGATACATGTTATAACTGTTATAAAACACCAGTTTAAAAAAAATAACCTGTAACTTAAAATAAGAACCAAAATGCTTAATAAAATGTTGAAGTTGTCACTGTATTTTTTTCATGAATCATAGCTTTGTGAAATATGCAGAACCCCACCCTCCTGAAATTTAGTTGGGTACAAAGGACATCCTTTTATCATGTCATAGGGGATTTATACATGTCTCCACCAATGACAAAAACAAATATATGCCCTTGGTGGGGCTGTAGGGCCAGGTTGCTGTGTAGGTGGGAATAATGCTGGACAGAAGTGGATTTCTAGGAGCCCTTTCATCTGCTTTCCAGCTGAGCAGATGAAAGCCAGCATCTAACCTGCAACACAGAATTTACTGGGATGGACCTGTGCCAGAGCTCACACCCCAGGGGACGGTCCTGACCCCTGGGGAAGTTGAGTGACTTTTTACTACTATCAACTATCAACTGTGTGTATCAGTACTGGTGTGAATGTGTATACTTTTTAAAGGGTTTTAAACATCAGTCAGTGTAGAACCTTGGGGGGGATGGGTTCTAATCCAGAGTTAGGGAGTTTGGACCACCTGTGTGGATTGGGTGGGTCGATTTACCTTGCAGTGTTTAAACTTGTGATGTGACTCTGTGTTGAGCAGATTCCAGCTGCAGTGCCTGGTCTTTGTGCAGTACTCTAGTTTGGTGTGTGGTTTTTTAGGGAGGTCTCCTCCCCTCATCTTAACAGTGCACTAGTGGAAGAAGGTGGGACGTGCAGACTTAAACCAACAATCTGAGCTGGACTGTTTCCCTCAGACTAAAGAAACTAGCACTGGGCGTCATAAGGAGCTGTGATTAATAATAAAGTGTTGCATATTTTTCCTCACACTACTAGTCTCTGCCTCTTTTTATGCTATCTGGGTCCTCAGTAGAATTGGATCATTTATTACTCACAGATCTGCATATGGGCTACCAGTAATGACGAAAATCTTTTTTTTTATTTTTTCATGATTGATAAACATGTTTTCTTTCTCACTCTAGAGCTGGCTGAAAATGCTGAAAGTGACCTCATAATGCCAGAGGAGACGGTGTCCTGGGTATCGATTTGTCCATACATGACAAAGACATGCTATCATGCCACCACATTAATACAGCTCATATCTGAAAGGGACTATAGAGTCATCTTCATCAAAAAGTAAATACTTTTAAGTCATTTTTTGAGCTGAACTGTAACATGAAACATTATGCAAGACTGACTCTAGTGAGGAGAAGTGATCAGAGGAATGACAATCAGATAGAACGTGAAAAATGAACAGAGCCTTTAAAGAACTGGAAAAGGTGGTGACAGCAGAAGACATAATCTTTTCATGAATACCATGAAGAGAAGGAAGTGGGAGAAATAATGTTAAATTCTTCATAATTCTGCGATCACAGCTAATGGCATTTATATTTCACAAAGTCATTAATAAAAGAAATATTTGATCACAATCCTTTACTTGACTAACAACGGTAGATATATTTGCATATTGATGGACACATTTTTGAAGTTTTTTTCATTAGTCAGGGAAGTTTGACTGACTTTTGTATAATTTATTAACTTAAAATTCAGACCATTCAACATATTCTCCAAATAGCTTGCAAATGAAACTATCATTCTCTGCTTTCTGTAACCAAGACAACACGCTGACACAAATCAGACTAAAACACATGAATTCTACCTAAAAACGACGATCAGTGTATGAATTATGCAGCCTTTATAGTTTCCTCTTATTCTCCAGACTCAACAAATGAAAACTCACCTTCACAAAATGAGTGGAGAAAGAAGAAAGGAAGGAGGAGCTTGGCAGCTGTCATCCTGCCACCTAATCCCACACTCCACGACATCACCTGCACATGATAAAAGACACAAAAACACAGATTACAGCTGCAGCTATTTGGTCAGTCAATTACCCAGATATAGCTTTGCATAGGATTTATTTATGTGTGTGTTTGTGTATGTCTGCTCAAAACATTGGCCAATTTTGAGAAACTCTTCAATTGCAGCATGGTGTAAATGTTTACGAACTGTAATCTCTGAACTGTCGACTTTTTTACATGCTGAAAACATGAAAAGAAAAAGAAGAGAAAAAAGGATTATAAATTACAATTTAAAAGGCCATAAGCCTTGCACGCTAAATGAAGGGACTTCACATGCACATTCATAGGATGTTTGCTTACTTTTCTTTACTGTTAAGTTGCATGTAGCAAAACAGTAAATAAATGTAAAATTCAGCAATATGCTGTCAACCTGCAATAAAGTAGTAGAAGTATTCTGATCAGGATTAAACAAATTATTGTGTTTGTGTTAATAAACTGTATCATTACGAAGGAAGTGTAATCCTGAGGGATCTCAGAAATGACAATGAAGACTCTTCTCCTTTCCTTCAACCGCTCAGCTACATTCCCTTCTCACTTTGTCATCACATGTTCCAGCAGCGCCGCAATAGTTGGAAAACTCAGTGTCTGACAGTTTAATTTTGAATTGTTATCTATGTAAACCCTGTTTTCCTAAAGTCTTGTCTGCTACAGCTCGTAGAATAAATAAATAAATAAATAAATAAACGCAGAGACAGGGATGCTTATCCTCTAAGTATCTTGTGGCTAAAAATGATTGGTAAACTGAAGCCAGAGTGAATGCTAACAAAATGCAATAGAGCTTTGTGTTGCTGTCTGGCGTCCTGTTGCTCCGGTTCTGTTAAAGATGCACAATGTGTGGTTGATTCAATTCAGACAAAATAGCTCAAATTTGCCGGTGAGTGAGAAAGAAATGCAAGGTAAAGAATAAGATGCCATAGCTTATTGTATAAACATGTGTCAGTGTGTGTGTGTGTGTTCCCTGTGAATCGGTGTCAGTTTGTATAACCACATTTGTTTTCATTTGGATTCCTGGCTCCTCAGCATTATTTGCATTTTGCTTTCTGTGACAATACAACCTGAATGGCCATGTATATTACTTAATTCCTTCCCCATTTCCCTTTCCCTTCCTGCTTTGGCAACACACATCTCTTCTTCTTTCTTACGAAGCCCTGAAGACATAGTCCCCCACCCCTTTTGTTTGTGACCTTTACTGCTTCCTTGTACTCTAGAAGACAGATGTAATCCTCTAGTAGAGGTTATAGTGTTGATTCAAGTAGAAGCTCAAACAAAAAAACTGACAACAACCTCAACAATTTACACACTCCACCAATTCATCCTGTCCAGCAAAAAATTCACTACTTTTGTTTTATCATTTCTTAGTTTTGTTATTATTGTCCTATATTAGGTAACTTGCACGGCCTGGAGTGCCTCGTGTAACCAAAAGTGCACAATCTGTCAAACCCAGCAGCTACAAGATAGGAAGAAACAAGACCCGAGGGTGAGAGCTCAGTGGTTAGTTTTTTTTTTCTTTTTTTTTTTCCTATCGATGCATGGTTAGGGTTTATTAGCCTCACCAAGACAATCAATGAATCCCATCCCAGGACTCCGCACTAAAACAATAAAATCATTGCACAAAGAGCAGGGTTAAAGCTCCTCAGCTCTCTTTTTGTTTTCAAAGTTCTGAATTTTTTATTCATATTATTCCTTAAAGAAAAAAGAAAAAGAAACAGCATTGTGAAAACCAAAAATGCACATGATGTGGTACATTTCACTACCTTTAAATGTATATCAGTACCAAATTCATGTCAAGTTTACGTCATATTTGTTTATCATTTTCTCATTCTAGTGTACAATGTAGGATCTTGACTCTAATATCTCATACATGTGAAACTGTGGCTCAAGAGATAGAGAAAAAGAAAATTGGAAGTTTGTCTGAAACCCGGCCTGCATAAACTATTGAAAGCACTCTCTGAATTGGTCAATGTGTCTCTATATTAATGCAGTCCATTTACCACAAATAAAGTAACACCTGTGGGAAAAAAAACATTGAATAATTCCTGCTTTTCTGACATAATAACTCTGTGCTGAGACTCCCATAAGCTGGTGTGTGATGCATACTACAGAACAGATAAATAAAAGGCCTTTTTTTTTTTCTTTTTTTACTAATAAGACTGCAGCTGTTAAGTTTTCCTTTGGGAGTTAAACTATTATCAAATTCTATAATAGCTCTTTTTTTGTCTATAAATTGGCTCTCTGTCCTCTGCATGCAGAAATGTGTTATTATAACACACTTCTTCACTCCTCACTAATCATTCAAATGCTAAGGGACATTTCTGAAATGACGAATGGGTGAATGAGTGATGGAAATGGGTTGACAGATGTGTTGAGTTGGAGGGAGCTGGAACAAGCAGTTCTACTACGGCAACATGCAGCCCTCTACTCAAGACAGGATTCAATATTAAACAGTCTCACAAAAACAGCAACCAAACTAAATTGCAGGAGCACAGTAATGCAGGTAGAGGTCAAAGTAATCACTCTCACATACCTGTTTGTCTTTTCTGTGAAGTAACCTGGTCTGGCTGAAAAAACATTGTTACAAAGGCGTACAGCTATGAGCAAATTATTCTAGAAGATTCTAATTGTCATATA
>JAOWBL010002974.1:0-12885 GCA_028564865.1 Zenarchopterus dispar | reverse complement strand
GCACGGGGGAGAACATGCAAACTCCACACAGAAAGACTCCTGCCGGGAGTCGAACCAGGAACCTTCTTGCTGTGAGGCTGGTAGTAGTAGTTCAATTTTGGAAAAAAAAAACAAGTTAAGTATAAATTAAAGAAGAAATCCTAATAAAGAGAATGTAACGGTTCCTCACACAGTTGTTATGTGAAAAGTGGAATTCAGAGCCAATTGGAGGAAGTTTTTGAATCTGGGCTTTACAACAAAATTCACACATGTTTAATATCTCAAGTTTGCAGTCTTGCTTCATTCAGTTTGAGTCATTTCATGATAGTTTGTCAGCAATCAATTAACAGTGTTGTTGACTTTTGATTCTCAGTAGATTCTAAAAATATTGACCCTGCAATATTCCAGTTTTAAGTGTGCAATTTAATACTCTGACTTTATATTCTTTAAATATGAAAGTGTGTCAAAGGCTAGTCATAACAATTATAAAAAAATCTGACTTCATGAATCAGTATAGCAGAGTAACATCTGTATCGTACTAATGGCATGCTGCCTAATAATGTTGCTTAATGCTAGCAAAACAAACAAACAAAAAATAAGTATCAGTCTTTGCATATAACCTTGTGGAACGTCATGAGTAACTCTGCTGTTTGTGGAAAACTACTCATCCACAAAAACGTAGAGGAATCTGTCAGTAAAAATGACTTGAACTGGTTCCCTTCAACTCTAAAGACACGTTTACACCTCTGTAATGAATTATTATAGTTGACGGTATCAGATGCATGACTGAGATCTGAAGTTCATCATCCGAGCCTGTAAGCAGATTATTGATTACTTCAACATTTTGTGCTCCAATGCGAACTTAATCCTAATAGACATTTGTGAAAGAGATTGTTGTGCAAATAGTCAGAGTTGATTCACAACAGTTTTTGGAGAAATTCAAAAATAAAGAATCGGCTATGTTACAGCTTTTGGACCTCTTCTCATCCAGTGACTGTAAAAAGACAGAGAAATAAATATTAAATAAACACAAGCAACTTGTGTTCTTGGAACACACATTTCTTGTTTATTTTAAATTATTATTATTATTTTTTTATCATTATTATTATTATTATATTACTATTACTTAGTAATAGTAGTAGTAGTAGTAGTATAAATGAATAATAATAATACAGGGTAACATTTTCAATTATAATAATGTAACACTTTTATAAATCTGGGATTTGCACATGCTGCAAATTAAAATCTCATTTGCATGGTGTAAATATTTAGTAATTTACCAATAAACAGACAGTATTGTGACAAAAGCACAGACATAAAGCTTGTGGTTGTCAAATAAAAATGTGGAAAAACTTAACTTGAAACAGCAAAAAACAATATGAAACAAATAAATTCTAGGATAGAACTGCCTTCAATGGATAAATAAATCTGAACGTTAAAAGCTTATTTGATAAAGGTGACAGTGACAATAACACAGTTATTAGCAAGATTACCAACTGTACGAAGGTTTTGTCTCCCTCCAAGCCAAGTTACAAGTTGCAAGCCTTAGAAAGAGGGGACAAAGTAGCCAGATTAGCGGCAATAATCTAATACATTCATCAGATAATACTAAAGGCCCTCCAAAAAAACAAGTTTTAAGGAGGGATTAAAAGATTTTGGGAGATCTTGTATGAATGAATACAGGAGGGAAAGAATTCCATCAAGTGGAAAATGTCTCACAGAAATGACCATGTAGTCATGGAAAAGTTATGAAACCAGAAGTGAGCAGAAGGCTGTGTACCAAAAAACAAAGTACAATCTTGGATAAATCAATATGTCTTCTTTACTGAGCAAGATAGAACGTCTCAGGGGAAAATCAATGATTCTTTCTTGCCCTTGTTTAAACAAAGGATTGAGGAGCTAGTCCAAAAGGCCTGCGATTATTTTTTTCAACCTCAGGTGTTTAAGAACTTGATCAATGACAAGGTTTTCAATCCAAGGGACTTGGCCTGTCTGCAAGGCCGAGAAATCAGATTCATTTTCCATCATGTTCTGTATGTGTGCATCTTCTGTGTGAATGCAGTTTGTAAGTAAACAACAGGACAAAAACTGAGGAAAATATATACATTAAAGCCATGTTACATGCTGGAGATTCTCGTAATACATAGACAAATAGTACAATTAATTTTATCTGATTCAATTTTTCAAACTCCCTAAAATCCCCCGTTGCTTTACATGCCAAAGGACATGTATTTCAGTGGTAAAAATGTGAAATAAAACCCGAGTGAGCACCGCCTCGACAAAAAGACCCCCATGGGTATTCTTGATCTTGTTGCAGTTTCATAATTTATTACTTTGTGTTATTTTCAAATGCACGGTGACTGAAATTTCTGATTAACTGCTAATCCTATTGGCCCTAGTGCCGATAAGCATGATTAAATCATTCAAAGAGCATTTCATTTAAAGTATAATATGAAATCTGTGTGATACGAAAAAGACTTTTCTTTATCATGCCTTGTTTACCAATAAACAAGTAACTAATTGAACTGATTCATTAGAAAATTACAACCATGAATTACAAACATGAGCCACCGTATGTGTGAACTCATCACATGTCCCATGGTTCAGATACATGACATGCTTAATTTATTGCATTTGTGACATTTCAATTAGAACATGCTGGGACATGACCTGGTCAGCTTAAGCTATCTGTCACCACAGATTAAAGCACTAAGCCTTTTTAAACTAAGGCTTATAAAACTCTGGCCGAGCAAAAACATTGAAAAGTATATTTTAATTACATTACACTCTGATAAAAGCAGACACAATGCTGACCTTGTGTCAAAGATGAACAGCTATAGTCGTTTTCTCTTCAGTGTTGATTTTATTTGCATTGTGTCAACCAGAATCCTGATTCATAATTAATCTAACATTGACCCGTGACCGATATCAGTAAGCAAAGATAGACTTAGGTCGTATTTGAGTATTAAAATGGAAATAAAGGGTCTTATAATCCCCATTTAGTCCTTGCCTTGGGTTCCTGAGAAATCAACATCCACAAACATTGATTGGAGATAAGGAGGAAATAAAACTCTAAGGCTATCAGTGATAAAATCACAAATGGGTGGCTTTTGGTTTTGTACTAATGCTTTTAATGGGATTCACCTCAGCTGCTCAATCATGTAAGACGGCTGCCCACATATTGACTCATCTTTGCATAAAAATCATGAAAAAGAAGTATTTTCTTATAAACTCTGGAGTAGACTCAAAACTGATATAAGAGTAAAAGCTGAGGAAATGAGTCAGTCACTGCACAGCACAACTAGATACTGTGTTGCAGAGAATATCCTCAATACTGTAAAGCAGAGACACCTGTATTCATGAAGGGGATTAGGAACACTTTGTAATGACAAATTAAACTCTGATTTGTTGAATTATATTTTGTTTAAGAGTGTAAAATCTCTTTCTGGATTTACAGAATCTCATGGAACGTGACAAAATTCCTGTCACCTTCAAAAATACATCTAAATTAACTTGAAGGTCACAAAAGTCAATGGTATTCATCATTATTTGGTAATCCTCTTTTTTTTTACACAAGGTACATTTTCCTTTTTCATTTGGACTCAGTTGAATATTTTACCTTAACATTTTATTGCACAACCTTAAATAACACTGCTAACAATTCATTTCTGCTCTCTATGAGACATCTTCATAGGGGTGGCTCGGCCGAGTCTTCCTGAGACAACTGCTCCAGCTGTCTCAGGTTTCAAGGACGTCTTCTCCACACCACAATTTTCACATTTTTACAGAAATGTTCAGTAGAATTAAGATCAGAGCTCATCAAAGGACATTTAAGAATAGCCCAGTGTTTTGTTTTTTGTTTTTAATTATCGATTCTTGGGAGGTAGTTAGCTGTGCTTTGAGGATCATTATCCTGTTGGAGAACATATGACCTGTGACAGAGGCTGAGCTCCCAGACACTGGGAAGCATGTTGTGATGCACAAAAGGGTTCTGTTATATTTGATCACTCCAAATGACTGTTTCCCTGAAACTTTTTGGCATTCAGAATTCAACTCTTGCTTATTTATGATCTACTTTTAATAGTCCTAATGGGGTTTCTCTCGTTGTTGTTAAAAATGTGACAGATGTGATCAGATTCTTCCACACCTTGACTTTACAATCCTCTGTATTGATATTTTCTTTGGCTCTTTGACTGTCCTGACTTTCCTTTTTAAACAACCTGTGGTTGCATTTTCTCCTCTTAGAGTCACATCCTGGGAAGTTGGCTGCAGTCCCGTAGCGCTGATGCAGCTGTACTCCCAGGAACTTCATGCTGCTTGGAGATGGTTTCAGCTTTACCTTTAACACACCTGTGATTCTAATGAAGCTTAACGCTTTATAGGGGAGCTAACCATATTTGGTAACACCAGTAGACCTGCATCCCATGCAAATAAAAAATAGGTCTTTTATTGATCTCCAATAACCCTCTAGAGTTGAAATTTTTTAATTTCAACTGTTTTATTAAGTCCCCCATAAAGAGTTAAGCAATTAGTATAAAACATGAGTAGAATGAAACAATTTACTGCAAGTTTTAGGGGTAACAACAAATCTTTCCAGGCTCCTTCTAAAATAAATAGTAACTCCTCTTATTTCATACATTTCTTGAAAACATAGATATAGGCAGACGTACATGAAATGTTTGCTTTTAGACTAAGTCAGTGATCTTTATTCCTGGTCCTTGAGAGCCACCGTCCTGTATGTTGCAGATATTTCCCTGCATCAAGAGTGGAGACCACTGGTCTAAGTACTCTCCAGTGGAAGATAAGTGTTGCTTCAGTTAGCTGTTTTATGCACAAAAAAAATTGTTTCTGCCTGCATACGTACACATTCTGGGTCAATGAAAATGGAATATCAAAATGAGCTAAATTGAGGAAAATTGTGCTTTTCCGTTTAACTCTTGAATGTTTCCATTTAGACCACAAAGAACAAGTTGGAATGACATTAACCAGACAGAGAAGCACCATTTACGCTCTCCTATAATTAAGTAGTTTTGCCTTTTTGCGCTAATGGTCAGAAAATCTGTGAAACATCTCTGACCAGAATGAAGCAGCTTTTTCACACACCGTGAAGCTGCCAGATAAAAACATGTTGAAAGCTTGTAATAAACACACCACGCTCCCTAAAAGCTGAAAAGTCTGATAGCAGGCAGAACTCTTTGAAGATAGAGCTCACCTCCCAACCCACCACCACCTCACGTCTCTTCTTGTTTTGCTGTGCTCTTGTTAAGGAGAAGCAAAGACTTGAGGCGCATCCCCTTGAACTTAACAGCATGAAACAAAGGAATAGCTGAAATGTCTATGTGTTTGTTTAGGTATGTTTATGTATACCTTTTGTATGTTGGTCACACATAGCTAAAAGAATGGCTTGTTAAAAAAGCAAGAATGCAAAATTCCTAAAGAGAATCATTTTCCTGCTTTTCAATCTTGCAACCCAGAAAATGTTTTTAGGATGGGGGGTCAGTTACTTTCATACACATAGAAGCATGCTTTTGACAAACAGGTAAAGCAAGGAGGTTGGTCTGAGAGAGCATGAAAAATTCATTGGTGTCTCTAAAGAGCCAGGGCTCCAGGCTTGGAGCAATAGTGCCTGTCCTCCATGTTTAGTGGCATCTTGGACCCGGGGGTGCTAGACTCCTTGTAGTGGTGTGGACACCAGAAGAAGAACCGGCAGAGAGCTGGGATGGACAGTGATGGAATGTCAAATGTCAGGCTGATTGTTGAGCTTCAAGTGTGGATGGTTTCATTCTTCCAGTGGTTAGGCTGCTGTTGCAACACTCTGCACAGGAAAATCTACCCACAGCCTGCTGTTGGAGTGGCTGGTTTTGTTTATGTCTCATTCACAGAGGTCCTCATTATCTGGGAAGATCTGCTGAAAAGCACTGTATTTTGAATGTGTAAGACAAAAACCCCTGCCCAGTAAATGACTTTCTATGAGGTCCGAAGTAACTTCCAGTCATCTGACTCTCCAAAGTCATATATGCAAGAGAGAGAGAGGAGAGGGAGAGAGAGACGCGCAATGCTCAGAGTCTGCCTTTACTTTACTGCCGTCCCTCCCGTCCTCTTAGTTATATCCCTCAGCTCTCCTAGATTTGCCGGCGTCTTCTGCTCCCCGAACTCCAACATAAATGAAGTAAGTGAAGGAGTGGAGGAGACGCTGTCAGCAACAGAGTGGTAATAAAGAAAAGCGCCCGAGGGGACCGAAACAGTCGAAGACGAGCGGAGACAGGCGAGGGAGAGACAGGAAAGACTGCTTCAGGTGACCGAGTTGCAATGGGGGCGCGTGGGATGCGTGACTAGGAAGTATTTCTTCTGGAAGGACTGCTTTTGTGGATTGTAAAAGTGATCATCCTCCAACACTGACCGGGACTGCGCCCGTGTAATTCACTTGACGGATTTTTTTTTCTTTTTTTCTTCTCAAAACCATGAACGTGTCCCCCACACACCGCAGGAAAGACATGCGACAGTTGGCTTTGGAGATTGGCATCCGAGTTCTGCTTTTCGGAGTTTTTGTGTGAGTAAAGCCTCAACAAGCTGAGTTATCCGTGCTCTGAAAAAAATCCAGTTTGGCATGTGCATGTTGGCGATGACACTCACTCTCGTGACTGATGTTGTGTAGATGTCTTTCCGTGGGTTAGACAGAGAAGAGATCGACTCAGGTCCGTGGTGTCGGGAGACCACCGGGCCCCTTTGTTACTCGGCAGTTCAGCACCATGGACAGAGCACTGCCAAATGCGCCGCATTAACAGGTTGCAAAAAAAAAAAAAGAAAAAGAAAAAAAGTGCGCTAAAATTTTACTTTCTGACAGGAATCTGTATACCACCGTTGTGTGATGGTATATTTTATTATTATTTCTTCTGATCACTGATAGCCAGAGACGGTGCTTGTTTGACCACTTACCTCCACGAAACACGGAGTAGTGGAGTGCTCATGTTTTCATGTTTTTGCAGCATGAGATTTTTTCTGAGGTTGTGCCTGACAGGCGCAACCCTCTAAACTAACAGAGATATAAATTATTAATTATATGTCTTGTCTGGAGGTATTAGGTCCGTTTGCATCATGGTTGTGTCATTTATTGATTTTCTGCATAGAATAATTTGGACAAAGAAAAAAAAAGCCCAAGTGCATCGCGTCTCTTGATAAAGCGAAAAAGATTCTTTTCGGAGTAGGAGAGCGTAGCTGTTAGTACATTACTTTTGTACATTATCATTAATATCTGTCCTTGCACTAAGTGGTCTGAGTATATGTGTGCTCTCACGGTAAATGGATTGGACAGACGAGGTGGACATGATGCTGCACATTCACACTGCTTGACAGGGGCAAACTTAAGTGGAGGGACTTGACCAGAGAATGAGGCATCTGAGAATCAAGGCGACTCTTGGTTTAGCTCTTTGTGTCTTTGCATTTGTGAGTCTAGCTGGCTGGATGAATCGGTACCCAAGGACACGGAGACAAGTGGGCTAATTTCACACAATATCATCATCATTAGGCAAATGTTGCATTCTGTCACCTGACCTAAAGTCCTTGATCATTTTAGTTTATTCTCAGTTTGTTATGAAGCTCCATGGGTAAACTTGATCTGATTTGTGCCTACAAAATCAAATTAGACAGCTCCTTTGAGTAAATGGCATTACCCTGCACATTCCAATGCGATTGTAACCACATCTTTTATCATATCTATGATTACATATTATCAAAACTTGTGTAATAAGAATGTATAAGCTCTACATTATTACACAGATTGCTGTTTTCATTCATCTATTCTAGAAACGGTTTTTGGTCAAATAAATCTTTCAACATTCCTAGTAATTGTTGCATCAAACTGCTTCAATCCCAGCAGATAAGAGAATGTCGCCCTCTGGCTTTTAGGGTCGGTACACGCTGTTCCTCTCACCTAGAAAGCCTCTGTCAAAGCAGGATAATTGGGGTCAGACACAATATGCTGTTTTCTTCACTGAAGGTGTAAAGGACAGCTTTTTTGCTGTTCAATGCAGGTTCAGTCAAGATGTGCTCTGCGGTAGTGTTATCCCAGGAGCAAAATGGCATCCTCAAGTTTTCTACTGAAATTCAGAAGTCATGTTCTTTGTTTCTTTGCTCTCTCTGATTGAAACTTAACTTCAGAGTTATCTTTTCTACAGCTTCTCAGCTATGACTAACTGGGAAAAAGAAACCTCATCAGCAGATCTCATTTCTTCATAATGTGATGGTCTACCAAAGAATGCTAAAAAACAAATCAATTGAATCTTGAGTTGTAGTTTAAAATAGACAGGAACGCAGCAGCGAGGAGCCTTTCAACACTCATAAGTTGTGTAATTCTTTCATTTTCTGATAATGTTGAAATGACCTGAGTGGCAGACAGAAGTTACTTTGCTTTAGCCTGGAATTCAAACTGCTTGTCTCCTCCAGGTCTGAGAGAGTGTGTTGAGCTGAGCATTGAGGCTCATGCATGACATCAGATGTACCATTTACTGTAAAACTGCTAATGCCGTGCAAGTATTGGTCTTTCATGTAAATTAAAACTGATTTTTTGACATTTAACAAGGTGAAAAAAAGGCAGAGTCAGCTTCTCCTGTGGTTGGAAGAATGATGAGATAGTCACTATTCCACTTTCCTTGCATTCCAGAGCACAACAAGCAGAACTTACACAAATACCAAGAAGTAATTTCTTCCTTGAGTGGCTGGGTGAAGCACCTCATGTATTTAATCAACACAAACTCCGAGCTTTTTTGTGCTTCTTCCAAAGTAAATGGTTGGGCTCTTGAATGTGTTGATAATTACTATAAATATCTGATCGCTTCGGATATAGATGAGAAGACAAATCAAGGACACGGCCTAAAAAAAATGAAAGACAGACTAAGAAGGAAAATAAGATGGAGGACACATAGCCAAAGAGATCTGGTTTGCTTTGAGATTTTATAGATTGAGACCTGAGGCACAGGAAATAGAGAGGCACCAAAATCACTCAGAAAAACTCTTATCTCTGCAACCTAAAAGCTTCCTGACGGACTGATTGTCCAGAATCGCTGGCATCTGTTTTACAGACTGATGTCCACGGCACAACAGAATAGATTTGTTTGTGCCTACAGGAGCAATTTGAGCCTAAGGACATCTATTTTATTTCATTTGAGAGAACGAATGCTGGTGAAGAAAGTCTTTTGTTGAATGAATGTACTCACATTGATACATGACAGACTCTCCAGTATGTGATAAGTAAAATACAGGCTGAGGCTTACATTTTTACAAGATATTTTCTGGTTTTTGCCAAACAATAGGTAGTCTCAAACAACACATTTCACTCCTGAAAATGCTCACTTTCACTTTTCTACTTTCATAGTGGTGTACACTTTTATTAGAGAAAAATCTTGGAGTAACCAAGGGTGCAGTATTATGTCTTAGCATATATCACAGAGGGATTTGTAAGATATTGATGAAGCGTAAAACATGAGGCTTCAGATATTTAAAGGCAAGGCAGAAAATTCAACTGTATTTTTTTTGAAGAGTTCTTACTCTTTCATCAGGGCACACTGTCTTTGGTACTCAATAAAAACCAAACTGCATCTCAAATCCAGAAGACTTTTAACCATTTCATGCAGAGCAGTCAGTGGACAAATATTGAAAAAAAAAATTCTAGCCTGGATTTGGATGGTTTAGTTGTTCATTTGCCACTTCAACAGACTTTAGGAAGTTCAGAATGAGAAATATAATGAACTACTGTTACATTATTGTGGATACTTTTGATTCTGTCAACAGAAAAGTGAATGCACTTGATGGGAAAAATACAGTTTGAGGTTGTCATCATTAATTTGTGAAAAGATTGTTTGATGTCCAAATGAGCATACACACTAGTAATTCTTCAATAGTTTGAATGTGTGCTCCCAAATAACGATTTGTATTCCTTATGTGGTACAGTGTGGTTACTGTATTGCTGTTATCTCAGAGCAGCAGAGTTCTCAGTCTCAGATTGTAGGACACAGACTTGAGGAGTTTCTGTTTCTGCTTATTTATTTATTATTTTTCATAGTTGCTGAAGTCTCACACCCCAGTATGTGTGAACTGCTTCATAATTAAACGCCAATCAGATTAAGCCAGTGGTTTTTAATGTGAAGTGGATGTGCTGTCTTTGCTATAGCAGGGACTAATACAGCTGTGCCAGCACGTAAGGAAAGTTAAGTGTCGTGAGTGAGTCTCTCTTTAAAATTTAATATAATAGTGCATTCTTTGTGTTTTGGTAGCAAATCTAAGATCCACATAGGGAAGGTTGCCAGTGACAAAATTTATGACAATACATGAATTAGGGATTAGGAAACGTGAGTATACTAAGACTGTGTGTGGGGAAAAGACAGAAAACACAAATAAGTTGGATTTAATACAGAAAAAGTGACAAACTGGTCTTACTGGTGATGTGACAGAAGCAAAGTCCACTGCAACAGCTCACGCTTGTGTGTTGTTTGTGGTGTGTACTTCTGTTTTCTAAGTATACCTACAATGTGTGTGATGATCCTTAAAGGTCGGAGTTTTGATCACTGTCTTCTCCCATCCACATGTGAAAGTGGCTTCACACAGGACAGCGTGTTGTAACTGTGTTACTCACATTTCAGCCACTTTGGATAAAAGCATCTGGTAAATGAGCAAATGGTAATGTAACTTCTTGTTTCTGTTATGTCTGGCAGTCTTTTTTAATTTCTGTATTTTGATTAAGTAAAAAAAAAGTGAAGCAACAGGTTTACATAAATACATTTGTTAAAATTTTATAATTACATGACGTATCTGACAATATATACAGTACATATGCTGGTTAAAGGACTGAAGTGTGCTGATGCATGATTTTGATACTCAGCTTGCCTCATCAGCATATGAATACATACACAGAGCCTTGTATACCGCAGATAGATACAATATATGTATATAAATCTAACAATAATCAGTCCAATAATTAAAGAGGTACCACCCCTCTCTCAGCTAAATAAATATGAATCTTTGGGTATTACTTGCTCTGCTTTTATGAAATATCCTTGAGTATTTTTTTTTTCTCATGTGACTGAGCTTTGTACTGGTGGGCCACCATACTCATACCTTATCACAAACTCTGCTAAATGAAATGTAAAATGCAAGTATATATATATATATATATATATATATATATATACACACACACACACCACCTGGAGGCCATAGAGGTGAGCGACAAAGCTCAGTTACACAGAGGTTGTTGTTAATCCTTAAATTTGAAAAGGTTGTTCATGTGAAGTGCAGAGCAAAGCTCTGAAATAGAGACTCATGCTCTGCAGCCCTCAGTCCAGCTCGGACTATAAAAAAGAAAAAACTAATCTTAACACCAAACAGACATCAGTCCTCACATGACTATGAGCAAAGGAATGAAGAGGCAACAGGGGATGGATAGATGGATGGATGGACGATGGATGGACGGACGGATGGATAAACATTTAAAGCAAAGAAACTAAGTTCTCCACAGGGAACACAATGCAAATGTAAACACAGGTGTCCGTCATGCTGAATTAAGAGTATTTTTATTCAGTTATTGTTCTATAAATGTTGCATGCTTCACAGCAGAGACAAGTATAGACCAAAATAGCAGGCAGGCACTAATAGATAAGAACGAACACTCTCAGTGTTTGCCCATGTTGCCCTGTTTCTTTTTCTCCATATTCACATATTTCCCATTCGTCAGTTGATGCATTTTCATTAATGAGACCAATCTCCAGTCCTCTGCCATTTTCCACTGCCTGCGCAATTATTACATTGTATTCAGCTGTTTTTCGTTTGTGGCATCTAACATCTGAAGCACTGACTCATAGGCCATCTAATCTGTAACTCCCATTATCTTGGATATTAAGGAAAAATTGGTTGCACATGTTTGACTACTGACTGCAGCTTCAAAGACATTGCGAGCACTTCCCATTTGGATGGTGTTGACACAAGCTGATCAGAGACGGACAGAAATATCGGCCGGAAAAGTCTGACCTCAACGACGGTTCATTTATACCACAGAAAGTACATCCATTGCTGCGATGGATTGTAAATGCTAAAATTAACTTCTATAACTCTATTGTTCTTTTGAAAAGTAGCTTACGTGAAGGCGTGGGGGATGGGGAGGTCCTTTTTTCTGCAAATTTCCAGTCAAACAAAACAAATGAAAGATAATTTAATAAGAATATTTGACAGCAAATAAAGATGAAAGGGAAGCAAGCTATATTATGGGATATTTTAAGATTTATGTGTCATATAAAGGCTTTGATCAGTGGATATGTAACATACAAAGACTAAGGGGTTTGTTAAATTAAGCACAACATTATCAAGGATAGATGAGTGGAGGGGGATCAAAGCAGAGAGATGCTTCATGGAAAGAAAAGGTGGACAGAGGAGGGCTGAAGGCAAAGGGAGAAAAAAGTTGCTGATCAGCAAACTACGCAGGTTCTCTGACAGGGAAAAAGAGCTTGATTTGCAAAGCGAGGAGAGACAGATGACTGTTACAGTAGGAGCAGGGATTCCCTGACAGCTCAGTCTGTCAACGCTCTAAGCTGTCCTGGCGTTTCATTTCCCACAATCGTTTGATCAGTTCATTATGTCTCGGTGTCCCTGCAGCCATCTATCCAACCCCATCTCTTCATCTCTCCTCTGGCATTGGATCACTTATTCACAGTCGGTGGGTCATCTTAAAGGGACACGTCGTGTCTTGTACAGATTGGCTCATGGGTCAAGCTGTGAACTGGATGATGAGAATTTGCAGTAAGCACAAAATCGCCGAAAAGGAGAAAATGATAAATGAAGATTGTTTTCTTTTTCTTTCTTTCTTTCTTTCTTTCTTTCTTTCTTTCTTTCTTTCTTTCTTTCTTTCTTTCTTTCTTTCTT
>JAOWBL010002973.1:0-12885 GCA_028564865.1 Zenarchopterus dispar | reverse complement strand
TGGATTGCTATGGATGGATATATATATGAAGACAACAGCTTCGGATGTTGCTTCACTGCAAAGAACTATGCGATAAATATTTCTGGAAAGAAAAAAGCTTCTGAAGATTTCATTTAGGGAGAGGAAAACAGTGAGACGTCAACAAGAATCCCCTGATGCTCTTTCGTCCAAGAGGAAGTCCATTGCTCACAAAGCAGCACATCAAAGATGAGCTGCTCCTTTTGCTCAGAACAAAATGAACAAAAGCAGCAACTCATCTGTCTAAATGATGGCAGAGGTGCTGGGAGTTTGTGCCATGTGGCCATTTTGCTGCTTCGGGCACAGGGAATTTCGTTTGAGTGTGTGGAACACACAAACCATATGAGGAATAGTGGAAAAAGGGAAAAATCTGCTACTCCATGTCTACATATCTACTGTGTTTTCTAACAATATATTAACCCCAAATGTACATCTAAAATGTTTTCAAGGGTACCAAAGTCAAGGTCCCGGAGTGTCTCTCAGAGCTCAGAGCTCAGTTTTATCGTGAATCTGAAGAAGTTCGAGCTTTAAACTTTGTTCTCAACTCTGTTTTAAAAGAGTTTGCTTGGAAAGTGTCCAGGTGAGATTACTTTGGTCTCACTTTCTGGTCTTTTCCTCCAGTAACTTTTATGATCACTTGGCTCTCATTTTGTTTCCTCTCTGCTTCTCATCTCACCTCTTCACCTCCTCTCAGTCTCACTTCCATTTCCTGTCACGTCATCTTAAAAACTCTCCTTTCTCTCTCGGTCTCTGGTCTGCAGCTGGAACAGATCTGTCAGAACCTGTCGCATCTTCTCTCTTACTGGATTCTTCTCATCAACCACTATTGCGTTTTAATCTGTGCAGCTTTGCCAGCCGATTTGGCCTCATCAGTGAGACATGATGTCTGACTGTGCTCTGTAGCGTAAGATGACTTTTCTACAATCATTACCTTTTGGCTTGTAAAGGTAGAAATTGATGCAGAATTTCAGCATCCTGGAATCCAGTAAAGTTTTCTTCTAGATTAGTTGTAAATTGATTTTCTTTTTTCTGCTTTTATTGACACAATGAAAGCTAATGGAAAGGGGGGTATTCAGGTTTCAGGCTAAGCAGGATTCATCAGGTAAACGCTCTTAAAATCAAGCGTCCGTTTAATTCCCTGAGGTCTTTTTTCTGTTTTCGCTCATTTCTTTAGCCCTTGTGCTTGTGCTGCATTTCAGATCCCTCAGAATAAGTTTTTTTCTCAAGGGTTTGTCTATATTTAATCAAAATTAGCTGCTATTTGAAAAAAATGCTTAACAAAGAATTATTACTTTCAGTAGAAGCAACTTTTGGAATTAAGGGAAAGATCACAGAGAATCACAATAATCAAATATTCCTAACAGGATTAACTATAATAATACAAACGGGAATGTGTTTGAAGGACAACGTGTGTGTATTCTCTTTAAAGCCTCAAGAACTGTTTTTTTTCCCCTTGAAACTGTACTTAATGCTTGTAATAATATGAAAATAAATTAGATTGTTATTGATAGAGAATTACCTTTTTAATCTTTTATCTTGAACGGCTTTATTGGCTGCAGTACATCATTCTGATCAGTTAGGGTGAAAAATGTAATAGAAGTAGAGATTATAGAAAAAAAGGAGATATTTTCATGAAGAGCAGAAAATTTGAACAAGAAAAATGACTTTGTGTCTGTGTAGAAAAGCTGGAGGTGAGATACAAACTGGACCACAGTGGAGATGCTGAAGTGTTGAGGAGCGGCGTGAAGAGCCTCGCCAACGGACAGCTGCACTCGGTCACCATCAGGAGACGGACGCACATGGTGTCCGTGCAGGTAAGAACACATGCAAGTACAACACAACTACACAGCGTTAGTCTGGATGTGCAGGTTTGTCACAAAGACATGAATAAATAAGCCAACTGGCCTGGATTACACACAGAGACATGTAGTATGAAAAAATACTGGAGCAGAATAGATTAGATTTGTGCACTAGTAAGGAAAAATTATGCGTTTTGTGTGAGAGAAATGATTAGAAAGTATATTTAAAAAAACACATAACACAATTTTATTGATCCACATCCACGTTTTATTGACTTCTTTCAGTGATAAGGGTCTTGTGTTGGCATCACTTTAAACAGCTTTCATGACTCCCGATGCAGACATGTCCTTTAACAAATCACCAGTCAGAAAAGGGCAGCAAGTGCTGAAAAGGCTTTCTCCAGACTGAAGTCCACTTGACATGGTTTCACTTTCAAAATATTTTGCAGCTTTGAATGTTAAGAGTCCTCTTCTTCATAATAATGGGATCAGTATCGAGTCTGAGTAGGCTGGTTATATTCAAACCGTGAACGTCCGCGCCAATCTAAAAGCAAAACTAAGAAAAAGAAAGACAAAACAAGCAAACCACTTCTGCAACTTCATTTAGTTTTCCATCGCTTTCAGAAATGTCTGTGAAAGCAAATATAAATGGCACACATTCACAGATTCCTACTGGCGTGGGCCCAACAGGTGTTTGTGACCTCAGACTGGAGATGTTAAAACTTCAGATGTCGGCGTCACAGCGCCAGTGATGTAGTGTGTGGATTGTTTCCCTTGTTTCCCTCGGAAGTTTTTTTCCATTAAAAAGTCATTTTTGAAAGATATTGTGCAGTTTGATGTTTTCTGATGGTCAGTCGGGCACTTTTCAACATTTTTAATTATAAGTAACCATGACAACCGGGACGTTTTGGGGGGTTTTGTTTGTTTGTTTGTTTGTTTGTTTGTTTGTTTGTTTGTTTGTTTGTTTTATTTTGTTTTTCGTTTTTTAAGCATGGGGCAGCTGATTGAGCTTCACAAAGTCCAAGTTTTGTTAAAAAATAAAGAGAGAGAATCCAGGAAGAGTTAAAGATAGTTTGTTGAGGGTGTCGAGCAAGACCAAAATGAAGAGTTAGAAGACACTAAACTATTTCTTCCCTCAATTATGTGTTTATTGTGAGATTAAAAGCAAAGGAAATAGATATAGTTGGAGAGCTGATAAGGACACAGCGGGAATACAGGACCGGGACATGGTCCAAGAACATAATCTGCACTCTAACAAGTATTTCTACTGCTTTCTGTAATCCTGGACATATTACTGTACAGGAGGGTCTCTGACACCCGGATATTGAACAACCAGCTTTGAGTTCAGAAGTCATCTGTGACACTGACAACGCTACATGTGACTCATGAATCATGACTCTGACTCTGCACACATCCAAGTTTAGTTTGTCATCAGATCATTTATTTTATGTTTCTCAGATTTCTTTTTTTAACTTGTTCAACTTTCCTCAGAAATGAATAATCTTTTTTATCTATTTATTTAGTTTTATCTTTTGTTAGTAATGAATTCACAACAAAAGGATTCGCAACAGAGATCCAAGCTAAAAATGTCTTAAACATTCAATATTCATCAATTGAAAACCAAAGTGGTTCTTTTAGGGTCAGAAGCTAAATCAGTCTGGAGCAGATGCCAGATTTAACTCAGAGCTCGGTTTGTTTTGATTGAAACGGGTTAGATGAACGGAGCAGCGGGAACAAACCACACATCAGAAGAAATATGAGGTACCTTAATCTTCTCTTGATCCACCAAATCTCTCATCTTGTTAACAGCAGCCTGAAAGAATATGTGAGCTCTTCTAAGCAGGACAGGAGCCAGACAGCAGCCCGACTGGCTCTTTAAATATAGACACTGAGATGAAATACAAGGTGACCTCGTCTTGATTCACTGTTAACGCTCCAGTAAAAGATGAGCAGCATTTCATTGGGACTGTTTTCATCACTGTGAATCATCTCATTGTTATCAGGACTTTAACTGAACTTCAAGAGCTTTTTGCTCTGTTGTTCGTGATGGCCGACACTGAAGAGGTTCACACTCGTCTCATGAGTGGACAGCATCGTATCTTTTTAAATGTCAAGATAAAAAAAAAACACTCTCTGAAGCTTTAATCACTCTGAAGTACTAGTATGCGGTTCGCTCTGTTTCAGTACTGTTGCCAGTCGGTATTAAGATCTTCTAGTTTTACTGGCAGCACTACTTTAAAATCAGCATTGTACACCTTGTCAGGGATTAGAAAAACAAAAACAAAAACATGACCTTGTTTCCACTGACATCCACAGAGTTTAAACGATTCAATTCAGACGTTTAACTGCACCTGCTTTAGAGAGCAAGATTATATGACATTTTAAAGGTGTGCAAACTTTACATGGAGGTCGTTTTTAAAATAGCAGAACTCAAAATTTGCTATCTTTCCTGTACACAAGTGAGTAAAATGCATATTTGTAACTAATATATTTAAAGGACACATATGAAGAAGAATGAATTATTCAGTGCTTGACAGCATCAGAGTTTCTACTAAATGAAAATCTCCAACATAAACAGCCCTTTCACTTGTGGGCATCTTGAGTCTGAGTATATCATTTATTGATATGAATATTAATTATTCAGTGACCTGTTGACTTTAGAGGGCCTCTATGACATCATACACCCAGCTCAGAAGAGAATGATCTCCTTCCAAATTCAGACCATCCTCCATTTGTTTAGTATTTGTTTTGCTTTACCTCAGAAGAGGCTAGCACAAAGCTGAAACCCCTTTTTGAAAAGATGTGGACGCTGATGAGCAGATGGCTGGAGTCAAGTCCCCCGCCCCCTAGAACTGTCACAGACTTTTCATTCAGACTTCAGAAAATGGATTTAGACTTTCTTTTAATATAGAAAAGACATTTTAAAAAATTCGACTCTTTGCTTGGTGAAATTATTTTGTCGCAAATATTCAATGTTGTATCTCTTTTCTAGATTAAAAGAAAAGAAAAGCAAGGATAAAAGTATTTTGTATTTTTTTTCTCTTTTGTTCACACCGTAAAGATTCTTGAAAATAACTAAAGTAATTAGCAACGTGCAATCAGTGTTACCGGTGGAAATCTGCTCTGAGCTAGTTTTAACTTAGACCCTTTGTCAACAACACTGCAGTCATCCAGGTCACGGTGATCCGAAAACGCCGGACCAGATGGTACCCAAACTGCTTTCCATGGTTCTTGAATACATTTTGCCTCTCACCAAAAATGCTCTTTGGTTCTGGCTGCCTGCTGAGGAGTTTCAGGCTTTTAAGCTGTTGTTGGGACATTCCCACCTTGTAAGTTGTTCAAGTCATACGTGAGTCACCGACCCACTCTCCTGCTCCTGTGGGTTTTTTACCTACCTGACACTTTGACAGTCATGTGATTTTTGGCTGTGAGGGCAAACTTATTCAAACATCGAGAGAAGAAGGCCATTTTCCTTTTATGTGAGCACTTAAAATTACTTTGCAGTGAAATTTAAACTCTTTTATGATTTGAGTTTTGATCAAAATCTGCATGAAAGAAATTAAACTTTCTTTTTTTATTATTTTCACCCACACAAACATGATTTGAGTTTCATTTGCATGAAAATCTGTAAAGCACACTGTTGCTCATAAATTTGAATATTTTATTCTCTTGTTTTATTCCTCTTTTCACTTGCAATAATTTCATGTGAGGACAGTAGAAGAATGTTTTATTCCAGCTTTATGGGCAGCAGTGTATATACTCGATGAACATAAGCTACGGCTTATTAGCAACATGCACCAGCTGCGTGGTTCTGCTATTCACCTTTATCTGTAATCTTCAGGTTACACACACTTTTCAGCCATCCTAGAAGCTTTAAACCCACCTTATGTTTTGTACCACTGAAGACCAAATAGGACCAGCATATTATCATTTCATGTTTCATCTCTTGGTGAAGGGCACGGTGACATGCACATCTAGAGGCACCCTCTCCTCATCAGCTCCTTATATATGACTGATCTGGTGTCAGTACTGCTCCATTTTTACACTTTACTTTAATTTGGTTGATTTTCAGTTTTTGAAGTGCAGCATTTACTTAAAGCAACTTTAGTAATCCATTATAATTATTGTTTTTCATTCATTTGGACCTTTTCACTTAACTTCTGTGATGCACAAAAGATCAAACTAAAAGCTGAAGACTTGCAGGAGTGTTTAACAGCAATAATATACGCATTTGATTTGAAAAAATAACATTTTTTAATAATAGAAATAGTTTGACCTGACTAACTTTTACGTTAAATCAAGTGAGGCTTCACAGAAGTAATCTGCATCCATAAGCAACATTTAGTGAAAACACAGTAAGAGTGAAGTAAACCTTCATTTTAATTGGCCTCTCCATGAGGACATTTAGCGAGACACCAACAGTTTTGGCTCAGACTGGCTTCCTCCTTCACAGCCACATGGGGAGGCTCCGTGAGAGCAACCCTCATTAGGATGATCTCCAGTGGAGAATTTCACCTCGGATGGCTGAGTGTTTTTTTCTACAAGTATGTTTCTCCCACTAAGTTGGCGAAATGACAGCTGGAGGGAAAAGTTTGAAACAAATCAAGTAGTTTTGCTCTAAATGCAGATTCACAGAGTTTTTGACACTGAAATAATAGAACTTCAAGAAAAGGAACAGTCAGAACTTATGAATGATATCTTTTCTTTTTCAGATTGACGATAATGCCAGAGAAGACTTCGGTTTGAAATCAGATGGAGAGTTTATTTCCATCAAGGCGCTGGTGTTGGGCAGAGTATATGGTAAGTGATGAGGTCTTTTATAGACACAATAGACACAATGTTCAGCAATGAAAAATGATGTATTACTTTATAATAGTGAGTGCAGAGAAAACCCAGATATAAGCAGAACAACGCTGAAACAGATGCTGAAATATTACAGTTGAAATAAAGGCTCTTGATGCAGACCTGATGCTGATGTTGACAGACCCACAGCTGCCGCATCATCAGTCTCAGTGGCCTGTTATGAGGGTCTTGAAAATAAAGCTTCACACACTGATAATCACAGCCCAGTTTCATTTTGTCCTGTCCGAGTTTATGAGGCAAAGGCAGCCACAGCCTCTTCCATCCCAATCCTGATCCCAACACTAGGACAAGACTGCATTTGGTCAAAAAAGAAAAACGCAAGCAACAGCATTTTTTTATAAACCTCTGAGTCCAGCTGATGTTACTGTAATTAAAAACAGATGTAGTATTCGTTGTGCTTTGTTGCTTTTGCATCAAAATCAGCATAGCTGCAGCAACAGGAACTCTTATAAGGCTGCTACATGCCCTCATTTGCAGTCCCGATCAAGGATTTTACCGAGCTCTCTTCAGATATAATTCTGGTGTGGTGGAAAGGATAAGGAACAGGATGCAAAGCACTCTAAATGCGCAGATTTAACGCTGGGGGTACAGAAGTGGCAGGTGGAGAATGTGAGTGGGGCAGTACATCTTTCAAATGGTGCGTAAAACAAACATTTTAATAGTTGCATGGAACTTAATGATGCTTTAACAGCTGATTGGTGCCACTCTTCTCCTTTCCTGAGTAGCATGTTTCACAATGTTATTTTCCCCATCAATATATCCCCTGTTGGCTCAGTGTTTAAACCTTCACTCATGCAGTTTCTAGGACTTCTTTTATGAAGTAAAAAAAAACACCCACTTTGTTCATGAGGTTATTTTCTGCAGTTAGAAGTTATTGAGCCAAATCAGCCCTTTAAACCAGTATCTGATGATTTCTACTTATAACGTCAGGACATCTCACACAGTCTTAGAAAGATAAGGTCAGAAATGCAGCATGAAAAATATCAAATACTTGCCGAGTGGTGTTTTAAAGCTAGTTTGGACACCCTGTGAGGAACCAGTGAAAAGCTTGACAAGGTGAAGAAGTCAACAGAAGCGGGTTGAAGCCACTCTTGTTTGTATCTTCTGCTTCTTACTCTGATAAAATAAAAGCAATAAATAAAAGCAATAAAATCAAATCCAAAAATGTTAAATTACAATGATTTCCTTTATTTGGAGCATTTCTTTAATGTACCAGAAGGCACGGCTCTGCAGCTTTCAGTTTTCAGACAGCTGCTTTGTAAATTTAGACCAAGTTTTGCCTCTCAGTTACTAATACATACGAGGGTTGTTCCAACCAAACGCATCCGCTTGTTGTTTGTGTTAAGCCAGCTAGGACTAAAGACTTGCATTGTTTACATGTTCCCGCCAAAATCAATGCCAGACAGTTATGTCACATGACAGATACATTTATCAGCTATGTTCAAACTGCAGGTCTTAATGCTCCACTTTGATTTTTTTCCCCCAAGATCTGACTTATTTTTGGTTGTTCACATTAGTATTTTAAATGTGTTTTATGTTAGACGTAGTTGTGAAGAGACTTCTGTTTTGTGGAGACCCACAGGTTCAGTAAGGCGAGGTAACGTCAAATTCACTACGTCAGGTGTTCAAATGTAAACAACGTGCAGCTGCAGCGAGGCTGTATCATCCCTCCATCCATTTTCTATACCTGCTGAATCCATCTACGGGGTCACGGGGGTGTGTTGGAGCCAATCCCAGCTCATTACAGACAATAATCAGGGCTTCACTCTGGACAGGTTGCCAGTCCATCACAGAGGCTGTAACAAATTCAACAAATTCAAAACTAATTCCAATGAGAACAGAAAAATTTTTAACATTGTCTATGTGTGGAGCGATGGCTTCAATATCTGTACAGAGGCGTGTGTGGATGAGGAATCAGACGAATTGGAGCCAGGAGTGGCGGATCATGATATGACTGACTTTGCTGAAGAAGAGTTCATTTAAAAAAAATGCTGCCAGTGCAGAACTGTGACAGTCACGTAAAAGTGATGTTAAAGGTGGAAGAAATGTGATCTGACAATCCAGACTGAAAGAAAACATCAGATGTGTATCCAATTTAGGAGCGTATATGAAAACGACCCTGGTCTGATATGAAGAAAATCAGATTTTGTGTCTCTTGAGCTGTTCAGAGGCCCATTTTTTGCCTGATATGGATTAAAAAAGAAAATTGGGTCACTTCTGCATGCAGTGTGAAAGTATCTGGAGAATCATTCACCTGAGGGCAATTTAGAATCATCAATCAACCTAACATACATGTTTTTGGACTGTGGGAGGAAACCGGAGTTCCCGGAGAAAACCCAAGCAAGCGCTGGGAGAACATGCAAACTCCACACAGAAAGACTCCTGCCAGCCTGTGTATCGGGCCAGGAACCTTCTTGTAGTGAGGCACCAGTGTTAACCACTAAGCCACTATGCTCAGCTGAATTACACCGAAGTTAAAACTGAAAAATATCAACATGATGGTTTAGTGGTTAGCACTGTTGCTAAGAAGGTTCCTGGTTTGACGCATGGGTCCTGCAGGAGTCTGTGTGGAGTTTGCATGTCGTCCTCGTGCTTGTGTGGGTTTTCTCGCGGTACTCTGGCTTCCTCCCACAGTCCAGAAACATGTTTATTAAGTTGACTGATGATTTTAAATTAGCCGTGAGTCTGAGCATGTATGGGTGTTTGCCTGTAGCCCTGTATGGACCCCTGAACCTGCCTTTAGCCTTTAATGAGCTGGGCTTCACCAGAACCCTGTGACCCCATTAAGTGGGATTAAGCTGGTACAGAAAATGGAGTCAGAGGAGACAAAACAGGCTGGTTCTGGGTTTTTCAGTTAATCTTCTTTTGAAGTGGTCAGTCGTAGGTCAGCAGTTGTCCACAGGTGAGACCAGCAGCAGGATGTACATGTGTCATTTGGAGACAGCATGTCTGGACCACAAAAGTCTTCTAAGCCAGGAGACAGTCCATCTAATCCAAGACTGAACCCATTAGTGACCTCAGGGTCTGTGTGTACGGCTTTGTTGAAGAATGGTCCATGGATGTAAAGAGCTCAGAATTATTTTAAGAATAAAGATCTGCTCATTTGTCAGATTAAGTGAATGGTTACTGGTCCATGTGGTGTTCGGTTTAAATAAACTTTTCATGAATTTGTATTCAATAGGTAGTGGGTGGATTTGAGTTGTGCATCTTATTTATCACTGGATCTTCTTATCCTTATTGAGAAAAAAAGTCTTTAAGTTAAAACTATGTGCTTGACAGACATGTAGGATTCCTGCCGTTTTCAGGGTAGCTGCCACTGGTATCTCGTGCTTTTTGTCCACATCGCCTCTGCTTAAAAGAAAGGAAGAAAGAGAGGATTTCATACCCCTGCAAAGAAACTAATGAAAGAGTTGAGTCTGCAAAGCGAAAGAAAAAATCCAGTATCCTGGTGCCATGCTTCATCCTTTTAAACGCTCATCTCTGGACAGGGACTTGTAAAAGTGTCGGGGTGACGACAGTAATTGGCTGTGTCATGATTTATTCATGTTCTCCCTAAGAGGCTCCTTTAAAGATGGGCTGAGATATCGCTGTGGACAACATGAGGGGCTGAAAAGCCACAGGGTACAGTCACAGCTCATAGCTGCGCGTTCAGTTTAAAGAGGAAAATATGAGTCATCTGCTTAGACCAGCTTTCATCTGTGCTGTCAATACAATCAGTTTTTAACCATGTAAAAAAATAGAAACCTATTTTATGTTTATGTATCCTGATGATGTTTTAAGTAGCTCTCTTGAGGAACGTAATGAGAAGAGACATATTTTGCATTATTTTTTTCATGGTTGATCCTTAAATTTTTGCTGTTTTTTTCTACTTTGAGTGCAAACTTCCTGTCTATATTAAGTTAGAAAATTAAAAGCAATTTAACATGCCTCAGATCTCCAGTGCTGGTAAGGTTTAAATGGAAATT
Source organism: Zenarchopterus dispar (assembly GCA_028564865.1). Lineage (NCBI taxonomy): Eukaryota > Metazoa > Chordata > Actinopteri > Beloniformes > Zenarchopteridae > Zenarchopterus > Zenarchopterus dispar. The sequence goes on along the minus strand of JAOWBL010002973.1, from coordinate 2,240 downwards.
AGGGCTACTACTCCTGAGTTAAGTTAAATCTACATTTCATGTCCCTCTGGTTTAAAGCTCCAGTATATCGTAACACAGTTCAATGGAGTGTTTCAACCCTGTCATGTCAACATGTGGCCTGCCGTCCACCATGTCAAACCAGAGGAGGCAGAGAGCCAGATCAGGATCAGAAAAGCAGCAGTAAAGTGGATTTTCTGTCACTTCCTCCCAGCCTCGTCATCCATCAGTCTAACTAATGGACCCTGAAGGAATACAGAGAGACTCAGAGGGGGAGAGAGGGGTGATGTAGAGAGGAGTGTGTCCGCTGAGAGGGCTTTACAGGCTGCGGTAATGTCTCCTGCTGCTCCCATCAACATGCAGATGTGTCCCGGTAAAACCAGTCACCTCTCAGTCATCCGATGCAGCTGCTTCCAGCGGTAATGTCGCGCTCACAGCTGCTGTTTACGCTGCCGCGAAGAACCGCAGATGAATGATGAAGGGATTCAAGTCAATAAAATGAATAGACAGAGGTGCAGGGAGCACATATGTCTTGTGGAGTGATAGATGCAGTGTGAAGGCAGAGTTACTGAGTCTCGTTGCTGTCATGGATACTTGGGAGTTTGGGATTTTTTTTAAGACTGAATGACGTTGAACACCACAGATCCTGAAATTGCTGTGTCACTTTTTGTGCTGATGCTACTATTAGTAAAAAACACAAAACGACTCCAGATAAATAGCACTACGCAGTGTGCAAAAGAAGTTAATTTGATGTCTGTGGGTGCTTCAAGTTAATGTAGAGTTACTATTGTTCCCCAAGGGAGGGGTAATGCAAGAATCCAAGTACATTTATTAGGTTAAAGCGGGGGAGTAATGAGTTACGCAAACTAAATATTAAAGGACAATGAACAGACCTGGTAGGAAACTAATGGAAAAAATGTTATCGCCTCAAGCCCCCTATCTCTTCAAAAGAAGACATAATATTAGCTGATAACCCATATCATATATGTTTGTCTGTAAATATTACTGTAGCCAGCTCGGACCTCAGCTGTTTTGATAGCTATGTTTAAAGTTTATTCAGTCTAACAAGATAAAACTGCTGTCACAGCAAAGAAAGCCAGAGATGCCATCAGATTAACAGAAAAGAGTGTATGAGGATCTGAACATCCACGTCCTCTTAAGTTCTCCAGTTTCTCTTTTCACAACTGGTGGATGTTTCCCAGTTAAATCACTACTTTTGTACTGAACTCAAATGTCTCAGTGCTTGCTTTGGTTTCTTATTGTAGTAGATGTAGTAGATTGCAATAAACTCTTCCATGCTAGTATGCTAATGACTGTGGTAAACATTGGTGTGGTATACACGCTGGTATTGTCATGCTGAATTTCTCACCACATCACTCGCATTTTGCTGTGTGCAGCTGTTGGCACATCTGTGACACAGTTTCACAATGCAAATACGTATCAGGTGGGATTTATGGTTCTCCATCAACTAGGTGCAAAGGTAATGCCATCTTCGGAGTTCTGCATTGAGGTCATAGCATTAGGAAGTGTAGCGAAGCAGTTCAGAACCAAAAGTCAAGGGGGTGTCGAGTTTCAGAAGGATCTGTTTTGACATCTTGTGAAACTCTTTTTTTTTTTTTTTTTTTTTTGTTGCTTCTTAAACAAAATAGAATTAGTACAAGGAGTGGATACCCCCTTTCAATGAGGGGTAGATTGGAAATGCAAAGTGTCAGAAATGATGCCATACAGCAGATCAGTCACAGTTTTATGGTCTGCGTCGCCTTGACACTCCGCAAATTTAAGAGGTGCATGTTGGCCAATGGAGAGGCTCTGCAGAGTCAGTTCATGGGGCCACAGAGGCTCTGTATCAGGACAGTGACAGTTTTCCTGTGCACCAGTACCGCTTCTGATCGTTCATAATGTGTGTGAACAAATGTCCAAATCTGTGTGGGTGCTAATGCACCCTCTATAATGGGATGTATCAGCAATGATGATGAGGAAGAGTACAGAGGTCTGGTGGAGAGCTTTGTTGCGTGGTGCAGCTGGAACTGACTTCAGCTCAACATCAGCAAGACTAAGGAGATGGTAGTGGACTTCAGGAGGAACCGGAGTCAGCCTGTGCCAGTTACCATCTGGGGCAAGGAGGTGGAGTTAGTGGACTCGTACAGATACCTTGGGATCCACATGAACAACAAACTAGACTGGACTCATAACACAAACGCCGTCTACAGGAAAGGCCAGAGCAGGATGTTCTTCCTGAGGAG
>JAOWBL010002972.1:0-12887 GCA_028564865.1 Zenarchopterus dispar | reverse complement strand
AGAAAATGTACACACATTTTTTTTTTTTTACTATTTTGAAAGCTGCTAGAAGTTAAATCAGGATTCTTCAAAACAAGATTTTGCATTTCTCTCCCTAAATAGTCCGTTTTATCATCACGTCGAGGACTACCTCGACTGGAGTAGAGCTGATTGCAGTAAACATGCTCATGGTTGCAAAGCTACCCAGAGAAAGGCGCTTTTTAAATGGATGTGCTGGAAGAAGATGAAAAACACTGAAAATATGAAAACATGAGAGACTGAAGAATACTGTGGAAGTGATATTGACTCTGTTCAATTGTGGGGGGTATTTTTGGCACGAAATGTCTAAGGACTTAGCCTGCAGCAGAGATTCCTATTCTCCTTTGCACACTGTACGAAGCGTTGTACAGGGCCTGGCTGAACATTGAGGGTTTTTGTCAGAGGGTCATGTTTTGCCTCATGGTGCAAATCACATCTTGTAAACCAATAGTGCAATATAAAGCATTGATTTTTTTTTCTCCCCATGCCTCATCAGCTACAAGTTTCTTCCAATGATTTAGTATATCTCAGAATTCTGTTAAAGTTCCAGCCCCGTAACGCGTTTTCAGTCTGGTGTTGTCAAATCCTGCCTGTGGCTGCTTGAATTGAATATGCGTCTTCCTTTTTATGAGGAATGGTGTTTTTATGTGATTTTAAAAGCTGCAGAGACACTCCCCATCATCCCGGAGCATTTTGTTATATAAGAAGGAAAAGAGGAGGACAGGGAAATTTTCAAGAGAGGTGATCAGAGGACGTGAGGGAGTAGAAAGAGCTCAGGGAAGGGAAACGTAAGATGCAGAGGAGAGATGACTGGAGGAGAACAAAGAACGTTGGGGAAGAGATCGATGAGCCGGGTGGAGGAAGGAAATACGAGCAGAGGAAATAAGGAATCAAAGACACACAAGAGGTTGTGATGCTAATCCACCAAGATCCCTGGAGACCCTGCCGATGTCCCCGTCAGAGCACTCGAGGAGAGCAGAGAGGCCTCATGTGGAGTCTTCAAAGAAGAACTGAAACGGCGTGGAGCACCGACATCCACCGTCACATCCACCTGAATGGATGGAGCCACGATATTTGGGAGTTTATTATTTTAAAGTAAAAAAAAAAAATACGGTGGAAGTGGTGCTGCCAGAATCACTCACCTCGCCAGCAAATAGAAACAGAAATCCCATCACATCAGGGTGCAGTCTCTCAAGGTCATACATGCTCCAAATAGACTTTTGTACTTTAATTCTCCAAGTTCAAGGATATTCACTCGTACTCTGGAAACTTCAGCTAAAACCGCTTGAGGAATAGCTGGTGACAGTTTTAATAATCCATCATTTCTGACTAGATTCTTCTGAATAAGAACAACTGGCAGAAAACTTCAGATCCACAATTGTTTTTTTCTCCCAAACTTCACTTTGGCACGGCTCTGTTATAATACCGCTAAATTATCACAAGAATATATTTGTGTCCTAGTGCGAAACAATATTTTGGGTTTCTCTTATTTTAATTCAGACTCCAGACATAAAAGTCATGATTTTAAAGTTTCTGCAGATGTTGTTTTAAACGAACATTCACTGATATCTAACGGTCTAAATGTACCGAGCACCATCACAAATGCTGTCCACTGACAGTCTAGCAAATATGGCTGGTGGCAAAATTACCTCCTGTAGCAAAAACAAGTAACTTAATGATGCAAACAGAGGCAAAGCAAGGGCATGCCATAATAATAGTAATTATTATTGAATAAATAAAAGCAATGACTAAAAACTGCTGCAAACTTTCAGTCTTTAAGTTATAAAGCAGGGTTCTGCAGGCATTCGCAGTAAAGAGCTGTACGTGAGGTAAAGTAACGACGCAGTTTTGCTAAATAGACCGATGCAGCATTGTGGCTGCAGGTAGATAATTATTAGATCTCTATATCCTAAACAAAACTAAAAATACAGTATGTTTGACAGCACGGGAGAGAGAAACTGATGAGGAGAGCAGAGCAGCAGAAATAAAGCACAACCTAAATATGTCAGCGAACTGATATGTTTTATTGGACTAATAGTCTTTTCTGATACTTATGTGAGACAAAAAGTTATTGAAATTCATCTTCAGGAGAAGCTAAAAATAACATTTAGTAAATTTCATAGCAATCTATCACATTTTTGACATTTAAGCTTATTAAGACTGTACATTTTCTCTATCCACGTAATCCAATGAAAGGTCACCTGGAGCCTCTCTGAGCGCGCTACGGCCGAAGACCAACCAGATTTTCAGTATGAGCTTCTCGACTACAAGCAAATCCTTCACAAACAATCACATTGTAAAACGTGTCTACATTGTCACTGAAGTGGCCATGTCCTTGACTGTGTCCACAGAGCTAATTAGGGGTTTTACTTCCAAATGACAAAGATCCAGATGTGTGCTCTGCTTCACCATTACTAGAGTCTAAACTCTACCAGTGGCTGTTCCTGAGTAGAGCTAAGAGCATAACTAGCCTCTAATATCATGAGAAAATCGAGACTTTCCTGGTATTTCTTCAGCTTAACTCAGTCAGGTGTTGGGTGTAATAAATGAGCTAATACAAGCGACACAAGGAGGTGACATTCCTGATTACCCCCCCCCAACAAGACCAACACAAATGATCATAAAATCGTTAGGGAGTTCAATACGGTGACAAAAAGGGATTTACGACATGAGAAGGTGAGAAGAAAGATGAAGGTAAAGAAGCAGATGACGGTCAGCAAGAGAGTAAACACAACCAAATGTCAAAAAGAAAAAGACAAAAGGAAGAGGAAGGAAACAGAAGCAGATACCCTGCAGAGAACAGCAGGGAGTGGACCACAAACATGCAGATATCCGAGTTGTGCTCAGTGTAACTTAAAAAAAGCCAATTCCAATTTTAAAGCTCAACACACTGCCTTTCATAAGTAGAGGTCAAGACAAAAGACTCCCCAGGGTTTGAAAATAGAGCTGAGACGCTCTGACACAAAGACTTCTGGCAGCGAGCTCGAATACGCTGACGAGTGTGGATACATTCACTCATGAGTTTCTGTGGAGTTGTTTTAGTTCTGCCCACTCTAGTGGGCATGAAGGTGGATTATAAGAGCACTGAATGCTCCAGTTAAAGCTGAAATAAATCTGTTCCCTCAGCCCAAACCGATGTCTAAGAGTTGTGTGATCTGAAGCACATCTCAATTCTTCATGTCACTTTTCAGGGAGTTACTGATGTGTCCACTCCTGTGTTTTTATTCTTCTCTTGACAGAACTGATCATTAACAGATGTGTTTTTAGTTTTATATGGATTTGGAGTTTTAATTACAAAAAAATCTTTTATTTTTTTTAATTTTATTTTTTTTTAATGTGATGCTTTGAACGGGTGCAAGACGACTCATAAATGTCCACTGAAGTGGTTAATGTAGAACCAAACTAGTCGAACACATGAATATACTACACAACAGCTTTAGAAGAGTAATATTTGGATATATGTCCTTGTTAGGGGATCCTTTAGAGAAAGATGTATTCAGAATACTGATTAAAAACTATTACCATAATCTACCTCACATTACTGTTGGATAAAATTACAGAACTTTTCAGGTGACAAGTTCACTAAGTTTTTTTTGTCCTGGCAGGAAAAAATTAGCTTCTTTAAGAGATCCACACTCTGCATCTGTGAGAAATCACACGGTTTCAGAGGAATAAACTGAGACAAATGGAAGAGTTATATGGTTAACTCCTCTAAGCAAACAAAACTGATGTGGTGTTCCTCAGGGTTCTATTCTGGGACAACTTCTGTTCAACAAAAAACAAACAAACAAAGAAAAAAAAAAAAACAGTGTTACTATAGCTACATAGATTACATTCAAATGTGTTTATCCATATCATCAGAGAAATTGAACCCTTACTAGAAATAAAAAGCTGCATGCTCTAAATTTTTCTCCAGCTGAAGGAGAAGACATGAGGTAATTGTCTTTTGGACTTAAAAAAAAAAGGTGATATATTTACACCAACATTCAATATGAATTGTTAAAACCACAAAACAAGCAAGAAATCTGGATGCCATTATGGACTCAAACATCACCTTTAGAACATTTCAAGGATCAAAGTACGAATGCAACAAAAGGATTTAGACAAACCGGTCCAAACACCATCACTAGATTAGATTAATGTAACATTTTATTCTAAAATCTGCCAAAAGAAGAAATGCTTGGACCAGTGAAAGGCCAGAGATGGGGGACGACATCGTCCCAGCTCTGAGATCCTAACACTGGTTTCCTGTCTGTCAAAGAGTTGAATTTAAAACAGTATTATTGGTTTCTAAAGCTAGAAATAGTGTGGGGCCAAAAACTGTTTTGAATTTTTTTCGTCCCATATGAACCTTCCAGGTATTTTAAATCATCTGAAACAGGTCTGCTTTTTGTCCCTCGTTAGTATTAAACAAAAAGAAGCTGCCTGCTCTCCGTTTTTATGCTTTATATTTGTGGAACAAACTCCCACAGAGCTGCAGGGCCTCTGCAACTATTTCCTCTTATAAATCAACTTCAAACCTATCTTTTTATCACTTCCGTTGACAGAATTGTTTATTTTCTAGTGTTTTTTATTTGTTGAAGAACTTTAAATGAATGATTTGTGACTGACGTATTGGTTTTGTCTTGAAAATCTTATCCTGCTGTTTGTGTGTACCAACCTCGAGTGAAACTTTTGTAAAAGTAGTGATTATCACATGTAACAGTTTAGAAAGGCTTTAACTAATGCTTCTTGTTTATAAATCTCAGTTTTCAGACAAATCTAGAAATCAAAGAAAAAGGAAACTGTCATGGCTTTCTTTAAAACTAGTGTGCTTGGTTTTCAAGGTGCCAAGTTCCTTTCATGACAAATACAAATATTGTGGTCTTATAAATATTTAATGTTTTGTTGTGAGAGTGGATAGACATTTCAAACATTCATATCTGATGCCTAACCAAAAAAAGAAAAAAAAACACATGAAACATGATGAAACTTGTAACACAGTGGAAGTAAGAGAAGAAACTTTCGTCCAACATTGATCTTATAATTTAAAGTTCTGGGAACTTTTCAACAATAACATCCTAAAGATTAATTTCGACATAGTTAAGATTTTGTGTAACTTTTTTTTTTTTTGTTGCATTCACAAGCTTTTCAGGTGTTAGTTTTTTTTAAGGAGCTTTGAAGACTTCATGGAATTAGTAAAAAGTTTAATTTGCTTTTTTTGAAATCAATGTTTATTCAGCGTTTTCTCATCGTCATGAAAAGTTGAGACGATGCTGACTCAGCTCAACATTCTGATGTCTAAACTATGAAGTTAGGGAAACGTCAAATGTTTGAGACATTATCAAGTGACCTTGTTTTTCATGAATAAAGCTGAAGAAGAAAGAAGCAGGCCCAGCTGCCTTGAATCAAGCCTCCGAGTTTCCATGACCTGGATGACTGAGAGTCTACATCAGCGTAAAATAACAAGTGGTTATTTTCACAAACAAAACCGCTGTTGTGTAATTGTATGTTGTCAGAAAAGACTCGGGAAAGTGTAATTTACTCAGCAGTATCACACCAGAGCACCGGCGGCCTTAAGGCATCTGGTCATTGATGGGATTCGCCAACCAATCGGACTCACTCGCCCAAGAATATTATTATTGATTTTGATTTTGAGCTACGGCTTCCTGAATGCATGGACTGGTTTATCTGAACGGCAAACAGCAGTCGCCGGAGCTATCGTTCAGCACTAATGACATCATTTTACAAGGATGCCTTTTTTCTCCTGAACGGGTGCAGTTATTATATTTATTTATCTCCTTCACTGGCAAGTTTGGGAGTGGAGAGGAGATTACCTGTCGAGATTATGCCCCGTGATTAATGCTTGTTTGGGCACTGCGCGATAATGCGCATTTGATTTAATGACTCAAATGAATTGCTTCTCGCAACTTGCAACTCTAAACAGCTTCTTTTTGGTTCAAAGTCTGAATTTCCAAACAAAAAGAAATTAAAAGGCTAAAATGCACTGAATGGAACTTATTCGTCATGAGTTATGACAGTAATGTCTTGTTCATGGTCATCTCTCGGGGAAAAAAAAGGTGATTTATTCAGATGAAAATGAGAAAACCTCATTTAGTTAGTGGTAGATTGATAAGTCAACACTAATGAAGACTTTCATGAAACAATACAATATTTATCTGAGCCCATCATGTACCATTTTCATCCAGACTGATTAAATTTTGCCTCTGTAGTGAGTCTCTACCACACGTTTTCATGGATAAAAAATAGGATTGATCGTCCCCAACTTCTTCAAGGAAAAATCATGTATCAATAGCAGACATACAACAGCCACACTCTGCACCTGCTACTGTTTGCACATGTATATATTATAGATAAATATATATATATATTTTTTTCAAAACTTATTCCGAGTGTTTTGTTTTATTTTGATTTATTTTGCTTATTCACATGTATTTACTGGCAATAAAGTGATTCTGATTCATCTTTCAAAACACAGAACATATAAAATTACAATAAATTATAACACCCACCACATAGCGCCACATTTGTCGCCTCTTACATTAATCAAAAAGCTGTGAATTTGTGTAGTTGACAGCTTGAAATGCAGTTTATTTGTTTAAAACATGAGAGAGATCAGTCGTTGAAAATGTGGATTACACCCAAGAGAAGCTGCCGTAAAAGTGGAAGGAAGGGGTTCATGTTTTCGACAGAGTCTGCAGCTAATTTCTGTCTGGGTTTTTGCGATCTACAAACCATTTCCTCCATAATGCATTTCTGCCACATCACTGACGTTTATATGAAGTGAGCTGAGAGGGTTCACTTAATCAACGGCGAGGGTTTGACCACAGCCCCGCAGTTAGTCAACATAACCCAATCCACCCCCGGTCCAGTGAAGAGGTACTCGTAAATTAATCAATCCATCTTATTTATTGTGAGTGGAGGAACAAATGACTTTGAGAACACTTAAAAATAACAACTGGTGCAGTATGTGGTTTTGAAAATGACCAGTTTCTCGCAGGTGGGCCTGAAGTCGTGCCATTCTTGTAAATTTTTATTCTCTCTGAAATAGCAAATCATCTAAACCGGCAAAATCATAAAGCTTTCACAGCAGCGACTAAATATAGAGCCAACATCACTCTAATTTGTTGGGTTTTTTTGCACTTTTTACTCTCAGTAGCTGGTTTATCTCTGGCAGTAATTCTTCATCACTCATCAGGATTACACAGTAGACTCCAAATGCTTTTACTGTTAACTTTTAAAAAGCTGTTAAAAAGGTGAAAAAAATTCTTATATTTTTGTCTGAAGCAGAACTCCGACCTCAGCGAATACGTAAATGTTGATTGTGCTGAAAACAGTGTTTCATGTTAGAAGGATGAGCCAAGGTTCGGGCAGCTGTTACTCCCCGGGACTGTGAGTTTCTGGAGTCCATCTAAGTGAAAAATTAAGATGAAAAAACAGCCAAAGATATTTAGGCTAAAATGCTGTAAATACCCCACAACCATTAATAAAATCTGTTAAGGTTAAAGGAATGGGGTCAGGTTCTGGTGGTGGATTTGGTGCTTGGGGTGGGCCTGGGGGGGCTTTTTGTTGATGGGGCAGTGTGCTGGTTTATTGCTAGTGGATCCTGGTGTGTGGGGGCGATGCCACATGGATGTCCTGGTGTTGCCTTTTGTTGAGGGTCGTGGTTTCTTGTGTGTTGCTGCTGCTGTGCTGGATGTAGGTGGTGGGGGTCTTCTGGTGTTGGTTGTGGTTTTCCTCCCTTCATTCAGCTGTTAATAAAATATGTTAAATCAGACCGTCAAACAGGGCTGGTGAAAACGTAAAGTTAAGAGTTTTATCTGGGAAAAGCCTTAATCCAGTAATAGGGGATATCCTTGTGGACGTAAACACACGAAACACATGGAAACGTGATATTTTCATAATTCGAGTTCTTCATATAGATTTATTTTTCAGTATTTAAGTACTGTGCATTCTCAGTGATAAAGAAAACTTAGTGCACTTTAAGAAAAATGCCTTTGCAATGTGAAGAGGATTTGTGCCAGCTTAGTGCCAGAATGTTTGTCCTTAAAATACAAGAAAAAGTAAAAAACAAAATTGGAGTAAAATCTCCTGTTTAGGGAACAGCACCTTATCAACCTCATGATTATTTCTCCCCACCTTTCAGGGATGTAACAACAGCATATCGTCAGAAAATAAATGAAAAAATGGTTCTTGCGGTTACTTGTCAAAAAGTCAAATTTAATGATATGAAAAATGTCAAAAAATTAGATTAGGCAGCATTTCACAGACTCATTAAGAGTAGGAAGTGTAGCAGAAATGAGGCGACCCTCGGGTGTTCGTTCAGGCAGGTGGGTGCTTGTTTCCATTCACACGTCTGCACGACTCATTTCAATTACGCCACCTCATTCTTAGACCCGTTTAAGGAGCAAAACACACTTGTTTCTCAGGTGCCTTGGGACGTCTCACCTACCGAGCTCGCTGCCGTTCTTAATTGAAAATCCCACCTCCTCCTCAGCTTCCACCTGCAGGCTCCAAGCGTATGGAGGTGGTTCAGTTCTACACCCCTTCATTTTTTATTTAAGCCTGATAAATGATGCTTGAATAGAGTTTTAAAGTGAAAACTCAAGTATATCTTCTCATTAAGGTGTTTAGTTTTCAATGCATGAGTTGTCTGACTGAAACGTCCAGAGTTCATCACGAATGTGATGGAGTGTTGTGCTTGTTGCCAGGCAACAACTGTGCTGATGATGTCACATGCAGGTAAAGTTTACAGCCAGCAGTTCAGCATCTGGGAAGATGCTAAAACTCCCCAGGTTTTAAAAAAAAATAAGTTTGAGGTTTTTTTTTGGATCTGTCAATTTAAATATGTAATTATAACAAGTAAAGTTTGCCATCTTCACACTGTAATGATTCGCCAAACAAAAGCGAAGCTTTTTCAACAATGTCAAACTTTTGACTGCGGACTTTAATTGTCTTCAATTCCAGTGTTTAGCAAAGGATGACAAATTCAAAAATATCCCCACAGCTTTGCTCAGTGTAGAAAGGCAGACATTATCAGCCCCCGATCAATTATTGTGCTGGTCTGTGAAAATGAAAACTCTGTGAGTTATCGAACCAAATATGAGAATATCATCTTTGTGTATGCTCCTCCTGTCAGCTGCCGTATTTTAGAAATTGGTTTTTGAGGCATCAAATGTTCTTAAAGAAACCTGTAACACCGATAAAAATCCAGTCCAGCCCTTGGGATGTTATTTAAATTTAACAGTAAAAAAAAAAAAAAAGAAACAACAAAAACAGCTCATTTGAACGGATGGTAAAAGTATGTAACAAATCATTCGTTGTTATTTGCTTTTTCATTTGTCTCATTTTGAACACGTTGTTCTTAAATCGCCCCATAAAAGAAATCGTAAAGAAAAAAAGTACAAAAAAATTAAAGTTATCCCCAAAGTCCCCTTATTTATCTGAAGTTTTCCCTGTCAGCAACTACGGAGTATTTCATTAATAATAAGCCCAAGTTTGAGAAATGTGAGTCAGGTTTTGCAGCACTGCGCCACACATGCCGAGACATTTTTCTCCTTCTTACCGGCGCAGCTCCAATTCTTCTTGTCTCACACCATTTTTCACCGCAGAACAATGAAATTTGACTTAACATCTTGAACGGTGATTTGTTACCACAGAGTTTGCTCTAAAATGTTTCCGATCACGCCTCGCTGCGAGGCAGCTCTCCGTTGTTTCACCGACTCCATCATTTTATAAAGTCCTAGTGCGTGGTAGGTTTTTTTTTCACATTTGTGGTACAGATCGAAACCTTATACAGTTTCTTACTTTTTGATGGATAAAAAAACAAATTTGGTTTTGTAATAACGTAATATAAACATGTCCATTACACTTCTGAAATCATATAAAACCTTTACACAAATCGAAGTATTAAAGAAGACTCGGAGCAGGATGGGTGGGGGCCACCACCCACTCCGGATAGAGTACCAAACACCACCACTGTTGGGTGGATGTATGGACCCCACAATAACCCAGGGATGAGTGGACCTCAGGCGATCGTCATGGCAACCGGAGTCAACAGCGCCTTCAATGCAGAGGGCTCCCACTGAGACAACACTGGAGTTAAAAAGTAAAAAGTCTAGAAAAAAAACCTTTTTAATAAATCATAATAGAAATAGACTGATAAATAAATATATCTGCAATAAATAACAGTAAAATATGTTAAAAAACAGGACTAAACAGGCGTTTTTTAAAAACACAGGCTGCAGATAGCTCTGCGGCTCTCAGGTTCTCCGGCAGGCTGGTCCATAAACATTTTCTCCTGGCAAAGATTTTCTTGCATCTTTTTAACGTATATATTTTTCCTCATAATTTACATCCCCTTTCTTAATAGTGACAGTGGGGACACAGGGACGTGAAGAGTAAACTTCAGCGGTGGAGGTTCACGCTCATCCCAGTCGGGTGTGGAGAGGTCCACATCTTCTGTCATTTATTTGGAAAAGCTCATTCAAAGTTATGATAGATGTGCAGTCAACAAGGAGGCAGGACTTTGCTTGCAGACAAGATCATTTCCATGATATCCACGGTTTTCCAAGGTTTTGGTGGAGAATAAATAAGGTTATAATTTATTATGAGCTTGTTTTCTAAATGAAACCATTTTGAAGAACACTGTGCTTACAAACGAATCCTTGATGCTGCTGTAACAGAGGAGGGTAGTAATTGGATAAAATTACCGGGTTATTAAGGAGGGCAGGCGAGCGAATGGATGGACGGGAGCTTGAAGTTGGGACAATGTTGGCGTAATGTGTGAGGAATTAGAGAAGCAGTAATAAAAAGCTTCTCCACATTAAATTTTGTCTCGGGTCCATTTATTTTGTTACATTGTGGATGCAAATGATGTATGACCATAAAAACAGCAGCTCTGTCGGCCAGGCCGATTTAAATTACAGCTTTAAAAGCTTAAAGCATAAAAGCTTTATCTGGATCACAGCACACAACCTTGATAAAGTGTGTCAGGCCTTCTCCTGGAAATGGGATGAGGTGAATCTCGCTCGATGGAAATAGGGCTGATTAATTCAGACAAAAACACAGATAAAGAGACAAACAATGCTGCTGAAGATTTAACTGACAGTGAGAAATGTATTCTGCTTCAGGGTAGTTTGGCTCATTTATCTCATCGGTTCCAACAGTGATCCAGACAGGAAGTGAAAGTTTCTCAAAACAAACAAACAAGAAAAAAAAAATCTGTTTCCATCTTTTAAATCACCGACAAAATATATTCTGCAGACAAGTGCTTCCATAATCGTGTTATGTTACAAGCATTTTGATTATTTTTCTTTTATCTGGACTAGATGTTTCAGAAAATACAAACAATGCAGGGACTAAAACGCAATCATTTCTGCTGCTTGTTTCGCGTGATGAAAGTTTGTCCCTGAGAGAGCTGAAGGATCTCAAGTTCTTGTCGCGGAGAGAAGACAGAAGAACTCACATTTTCACTCATTGCTCTCAAATGGCTTCGAGTGGATGGGCTTGTTTGCTTCAGAGCATCAATTTGGGGTGTTGAATAAAAACCTCCAACACAAAACATCCCTGCTTTTTCATTTGGGATCATCTAGATTTGAAAAGATCAGAAAAGATAGTTCGGAGCAGAATTATCCAGCTTTCCTAGCATTATTACCCTTAAACTTCAATAAAATGCCGACTTTGCAGTATCTTGAAAGTACAACGCTGTAAAACTGAATTGAAAAGATGCACAGAAGTTGACTGACTCTAGCTGCTAAAGCCGGCTGTTGTGATTGGAGCTCTGAAGGCATGTACTTTTGAACTAAAAGATATCACAAATTTCATTACTAGAAATGGAAATTGCAATAACCTTTTAAAATAAGTAATCGTCTCCTTTGAGCTCATCATCTTCAACGTGGGAAAAGTAACTCAAAATTTAGAGGTAACACAAATGACACAAACTAACCATCCTCCTGAGGTGTGACAGCTCCATCTCCTCTCCACCTCTGTCTCTTGTTGGAGAGGTGGATTCCAGCTGTCAATCAGCTGCTCGCCCCTCCCTCGCTCGATTGTTGGCCACCCTACAAGTCCGTCACGAGTCACGCTCTTGAATCGTGTTACTAAGACAGTCGATCCAAATGTGACCGTCGTCTGCATCGAGGTCACAGGAGAGTCAAACCTGGACCGGCTGCACGAGGACTTCAGGGTCTGTACGTGGGCCAACCAAGCGAGTTATCTACCGCCAGCATTGATATGAATGCGGATGACTTTGCTTACATTGTCATTCATGTAATAAAAATGAGGTTTGCTTTGTTGTTGAGGGGCTCTGAGAGGCTCGGTCCAGCTTTTCCTTGAATGACCCCCACGGGCTGGCTCGGCCTCCTACAAAAAATGTTATAACTCTCACCAATTCAAATAACATAAAACTATAAGTTTATGCACAGTTAGGAGGGTTTTTATGTTGGTATCAAACAGCTAGCTGGCATAACTGTTCTGCAGGGGTCTCAAACTCAACTTACCTGGGGCCCGCTGGAGGTGGAGTCTTAGTGATGGTGGGCCACATCGAGTATCCCTCAAAAAAATGGGTTTCAAGTACCAAAAACAAAACAAAAAAACAACAACAACAAAAAAAAAACCCAGCAAAAGAGAGGAAGCTGTCATGAACTCCCATCGTTTTATTCCTATTCATTTCATTATTTCATTTTAGAATAGTTGATATTGTTGTTTGAGCTGTTTTTATGCTTTTATTTTGCCTTATTAGATATATTTACTTGTTTTCATTATTGATTTTAATTAGCTTTAGCTTGTTCAGCACTTTGATCAACTGAGGTTGTTTTAAATCTGCCAAAGACATAAATTTGACTTGACCATAAGTAAAAAAGAAATAT
>JAOWBL010002971.1:0-12685 GCA_028564865.1 Zenarchopterus dispar | reverse complement strand
GGAACCAGAACCAGGAGAACTGGAACCAGGACCAGCAGAACTGGAACCAGAACCAGGAGAGGTGAAACCAGGACCAGGAGAGGTGAACCCAGGACCAGCAGAACTGGAACCAGGACCAGGAGAGGTGAAACCAGGACCAGCAGAACTGGAACCAGAACCAGGAGAACTGGAACCAGGACCAGCAGAACTGGAACCAGAACCAGGAGAGGTGAAACCAGGACCAGCAGAACTGGAACCAGGACCAGGAGAGGTGAAACCAGGACCAGGAGTGGTGGAACCAGGACCAGGAGAGGTGAAACCAGGACGAGGAGAGCTGGAACCAGAACCAGGAGAACTGGAACCAGAACCAGCAGAACTGGAACCAGGACCAGGAGAGGTGAAACCAGGACGAGGAGAGCTGGAACCAGAACCAGCAGAACTGGAACCAGGACCAGGAGAGGTGAAACCAGAACCAGCAGAACTGGAACCAGGACCAGGAGAGGTGGAACCAGAACCAGGAGAGCTGGAACCAGGACCAGGAGAGGTGAGACCAGGACCAGCAGAACTGGAACCAGGAACAGGAGAGGTGAGACCAGGACCAGAAGAGCTGGAACCAGAACCAGGAGAGATGGAACCAGAACCAGGAGAGGTGAAACCAGGACCAGAAGAGGTGGAACCAGGACCAGGAGAGGTGGAACCAGGACCAGCAGAACTGGAACCAGAACCAACAGAATTGGAACCAGGACCAGCAGAACTGGAACCAGGACTAGAAGAGGTGGAACCAGGACCAACAGAACTGGAACCAGGACCAGGAGGGGTGGAACCAGGACTAGCAGAACTGGAATTAGGACCAGGAGAGGTGAGACCAGGACCAGCAGAACTGGAACCAGAACCAGGAGAGGTGAAACCAGGACCAGAAGAGCTGGAACCAGGACTAGCAGAACTGGAACCAGAACCAGGAGAGGTGAAACCAGGTCCAGAAGAGCAGGAACCAGAACCAGCAGAACTGGAACCAGGAGAGTCCCACAGCGGCCCGGTCACCCCCCTGGTTTAACTGCAAAAACAGACTTATTTCAGGAAGATGAAGCCATTTTCGGAGCGAGCCCCTGGTGGTCAGAAGTGGACCTGTGACTTTTCTTACGACCAGGTGGGTTTGAAAGCAGAAGTTGTTCATGTTTCTGAGAACAATCAGCAACGGGATTAAACCCACTGACAGAAAAACAATAATGACCCGTCTCCATGTCTCCATGAGTCAAAACTTTCTTTTTTCTTTGACTAACAGGAAGGAAACCTTTTCAAGTTAAGACACAGGTTTTAATAAGAAGGGTTATGTTTTCACTCTATTTGTGTTTAAAAAAGAAGTCTAAAATATCCCAGCATCCATTTCTGTTCTGATCACAGAAAAACAGGAAAATCTTTTCATTCAAGAGGAATATTTAGGATTTATCAGTAAAACTGCAGGTTCCCAGAATCTAAATATTCCTCTTTTTTGTTCCTTCTTTCAAGCTTTTAGGAAAAGCCGACAGTAAAAAACAAGTGAAATGTCTGAGGAAACTAGGAGGACCTGCGACCTCTGAAGAAATGACCTTTATTTTCCCCTGGAAGCTGATTAAAGCCCAGCCGTGAAGATTATCCTGCGTTTCTGCCTGAAACCCTCCACCGGGGAGCTTTAAAGGATGCAGGTCGTAACGTTTCAGGTTGTCCAGGTGAGCCGAAGCACAAACCCTCAGATCTGCTCCCGTTTGTGTGTTGTTAGGTTTATTTTTTTTGTATTTGTACAGTTGCGGTTGTCTGTTACCATGGGAACACACAACACCTACCAAAATAACCATTAATGGCACTTAAAACCCAAACATAAAACTTTTGTTGATTTCACTGTGGCGCTGAGGTCTAGTTGCTGAAGAAGGCGGTAATCTTTGATGATTTGGTCTTTGATGATGCTTCGGTTTACTGACGTGAGCTCGCTGAAAAAAACAAAAAAACAGCGACGAAGGTGAACAAACGAAGCGTTAAATGGCCTCAGATCAGAATCCTCTCCGCCGCTCGTAATTATGAGTTCTGGTTTCCCGAGGCGGGGCGTGACCTCCCCCGGGGGGCGAGGGATGGGGTGTTTCTGTGGCGGCCACGTCCTGCTGACAGCAGCAGAAGTTACCCCCGTGGCCCCGCCCCCCCGTGGCCCCGCCCCCTCAGACGTCCCCGGGACTCATTCCTGGTCGGGAAACAGCGGGGGCCAGACGGAGCGGTAACAGTACGAGAGATGGAATCTGACACGTGCACATCTGCACAAACACGCATGTGATCACCAGCGAAAGCCTGCGGGACGTCCTCGGCGCCACGGCCGGGTGGCGGAGGCGTCGGCCACGAGTGTCAGCTCTGACACGTCAGCCACCGGCGGGGTTAAACGTGACCCGGTGGGAAAATGAGCCGTTTAACGCAAAAGTCCCAACATCAAAGTAAACGAGCAGAAACAAAGAACATGCAGCTGCCCTGCGGTGATGTCACGGGCGGGTAAATGTCATCGACATGCACCGCTGCCCCACAGACGGCGTGTTCGTGGCGGCGCCGTGGCCCGTCACCTGGTCATGCTCAGGATGTCAGAAACAACACGGGTGCAGATGGAGGGTTGGGGCTGGAGGATGGGGGTGGAGGACGGCGCTGGAGGACGGGGGTGGAGGACGGCGCTGGATGTGGGAGCGCCGCTCCCAGAGACCACGGGAAAGTGGCGTTGCCAGACGGCGAAGGATGACTAAAGGACTTGGCGGGAGCCCGAGAGCGACTACACGGGCGTCACGGATTCAAAAGCAAAGATCGCTCAAAGACTCATCTGCAAACCGAGAAATGTGTGAAAACGGAAGCGCCAGAGGTTTTCAGGACGAGGACAGGCAGAAAGATTGTTTAGCAGGCTGTTTTTAGAAATCTCTGTTAATTCGACAGAGTTGTGATACAAAGTGAGAAAACTATAAAATGGTGCGAGGAGGTTGGACTTCAGCAGAAATGAGACCAGGTAGCGTCTCCCTGGAGAAACGGTGATGAGCGAGTCCAGACACGGCTGGGATACAGACTCTCATCATCATTATTATCATCATTATCATCATCATCCTCCTTATCATCATTATCATTATTATCATCATCATTATTATCATGATCATCATCATTCTTATCATCTTAATCCTTATCATCATCCTTATTATTATCATCATTCTTATCCTTATATCGTCATCATCATCCTTATCATTCTCATCATCATCCTTATCATCATTATTATCATCATCATCCTTATCATCATCATTATTATCATCCTCCTTATCATCATTATTATCATCATTATCATCATCACCATCATCCTTATTATCATCATCATTATCATCATTATCATTATCATCATTATCATTATCATTGTCATTATCATCATCTTCATCCTTATCATTATCATCATCTTCATCCTCATCATTATCATCATCATCCTCCTTATCATCATCATTATTATCATCCTCCTTATCATCATCATTATTATCATCCTCCTTATCATCATTTTTAGCATCATCATCATTATCATCCCTATCATTATCATCATCATTATCTTCATCCTTATCATTATCATCATCTTCATCCTTATCATTATCATCATCTTTATCATCATCATTATCATCATCTTTATCATCATTATCATCATCATCATTCTTATCATCTTCATCATCATTCTTATCGTCCTTATATCTTCATCATCATCCTTATCATTCTCATCATCATCATCATCATCGTCTTCATCATTCTTATCATCCTTATATCTTCATCATCATCCTTATTATTCTCATCATCATCCTCATCATTATCATCATTCTTATCAGCATCATAATCCTTATTGTTATCATTCCCCTCCTCCTCCTCATCCATATCATCATCATCATTCTTATCATCATCGTTATCATTATCATCATCATCATTATCCTTATCATCTTCATCATCATTATCATCATCATCCTCATCATCATCGCCATTATCCTCACTATCATCAACGTCACCATCATCATCAGACCTGGAAAAAGACGAACTAACCCGTCTTTCTGGGCACCTTGTAGCTGCTCAAGTTTCCTTCATGTCGCTCGTTTCCATCGTCAGACGTAAAAACTACAAAATAAATCAAAATAAATCAATAAACCTTTTCCCTTTAAGCTCCAGCTGCTGTCCACAGCTTTAAAAGTTTGAATTATTCTATAAAATAAAAACAGAAATGTGCTGCAGCCCATTTTTGAAGACTTATGGAAGAACGTGCACAAAACTAATAACCAAATTTTAGAGTTATAAATCAAACAAATTCTTATGAATCAACCAATCCAATATTTCCCAAACTATATATTTTAAATCTTTATGATTTGATTTATTATAAAACTATTCAAATTACGAATAAAGTACAGAATAATTTTCTTAATTCATGTATTCAGAAAACATTTGGCATTCAGTTGTTTAAAAATATTGAATGTAAGAACAAATCAACATAAAATTAAATTAAAAAATACTTTTTTAATCCCTGAAGGGAAATTAATTTGAAGGAGCACTTTTAAGGTTAATTTCATGTTTAATTTTCTAAAATTCTTAGCCGTCTTATGTTTTAAAGGGTAAAGAAAATACGGTTTTTCTTGAACTTAAACCTTTCCAATAAAATTTTATTTATTTTGTTGTTGTAATGCCTTCAGTGTTTTTTGTGTTTCTGTACAGACTGATGACGGAAATAATCAAACAAATAATAATAATAGTAACACCTCTAACATTGCACACAAAATAAACCTTAAATTCATGTAAACTGCGTTCTGATGGTTCTGACCCATAATTCCTTTGTTGTGCCTTTTTTAGCTAAAACTGTGGTCACATGACCAGTTTTCTTTTACCTTCAAATGATTGAACTTAAACGGGTTTCTTACTATTATAAAAGGACTTTATCAGTATGATTTAAAATGCATCTTATCAAATCTGTCGTCCAGACATTTAAAAACAAGTTCAAACAATATTTTAATCTAATTTACAGGGTTTTTAAAAAGCTTCGTGTCGTCGTGTCAGCTAACGGTCGTCACCTTGTTTTTGTGCACGTCTGCTCTCTTTTATTGTTTTTTTTAATTGTTTTTTTCCTCGCGGGGCAGCGAGGCCGCTGGGGTTAACCTCCGGAGAGCAGTTGGGAGGTTTACGGCGAGTCGTCTTGCATCAGCTGCTGCTGTGCACGTATGGATGCAGCAGACGAACGCTCCAGAGGCCTAACCCACTTCTGCATCCTCACAAACACTGACGTTTCAAAAGGCCCAAACTCACTGATGTTTAGCATTTTTATGCCCGTTGCTGGTTAAAAAGAAAAAAAAAGGGAAAATCTGCTGTCAAAGTCGTTTTTAGTTGGCTTCGGGCTGATCAATATTTCACCAGAAAACCCCCCGGAAGACTCAGCACGGCTGATTTTGTTTTGATTTTCGTTTTGAGTGAATAAATGACATTTAAAGTCTTTTTTAGTGGTGCTGCTGGTCGGATTAAACATCCTGTTTCCCTCATCTTTCCACCCGCCTCAGATTCTTATTTCCTGCACATATCTGAGTGGAATTAACCGAATAATCATCTCATTATCTATAAAATGTCACCACTCTTCTTTCAGGTTTATAAAGAGGCTGAAATGATTTCGCGTGCATGACATGAGTCCTCATAAATCAACCGCGGCGTTTTGGCGTTTCAGGGGATTACAGATTAAAGGGTCGGGGAGGTCCGTTTATCTCCGTGGGAACCGGTACCGTTTCACTTCTCGTCTTGGCCCATTTCCTCCCCAGTAGGACACAGCCGGATCAATCGACTGTAACTGAGATCATTTGGTGTCCTCTGGAAGCCGTGTCCTGTCTCCGGTCCCACCGCCGCCGCCTGTTTTTAGCTCAGAGGACGTTTTTTTTTTTTCAGGTTTTAATGAAGATGGAAGAAAAAAGCAGCATGTGTTGACTCTTCACGATATTTGTTTTTGTTTTGTGAAATGATGCTGCTGTTCTGTCGGCTCGTCTCCATGGCATCTGGCAAGTTCATTAACGTCTCGGAAGCTGCAGGTCCTGGACCGGTTTTAATGACTAAACCTGTCCATCTGAGAAAAGAAACGTCCAAATGCATTTCTCCAGCCGGATTTATGAGGCTACACAGGAACTAGCCGGGCCAGGCAAACCCATTCACTTCACAAAACCTCTCTCTCATGAATTTTATGTCTCTTTCACAGCCATCACCACCGGTACAGAACGTACCGGACCAATCAGGCTTCAAGAAATGACGCATACAGGAGCGTTTTAGAGCCACAGAACTGCTAAATAATGAAGACTTTTTTCTGCAAGTTTTCAGCAGTCATTCCCCGGCGTTGCTGCTCCACTTCAGCCCTTTAGGAGGTCTTTGGTTGACACTACTCTGGTCGTCTTCTTCTGTCTTTGTGACATGACTTCTCCTGTTTGGCTGAATGTTTATCTAACAGCTTCCAGAAACAGTTTCATCTGCTCTTGGTGATCAAATCCAGAGGAACCAGACTAAAGCTTTTTGTCAAGAGGAAAAGACCTAGAATGGCCGTCGAGGCTACACATAAAAACGGGCACACCTTTGCACTTGTGATGTTTAAATGAGGCCGTGCTTTTGGATTATTGGTGGACAGACTGATGTTTCTGCCTCCAAATCCTCCTTCCTTAGATCTGGAAACAAACAAGAAAATCCCCACAAACAACTACTGATAAAGCTGACTTTTTTCTTTTTTTTTTGTACATCTCTATCATCCTAAACCCAGACCTCTTCTCTGATTTTTACATGCATGATGATTTCTGAGTATGATACAGATGTTTCACCTGAAACCCAAGAGCCTTTGTTATGCAGAATCATCTGGGAAGAATGTGTTGGGAAATCCCGGTTTCTACAGAAACGTAGGTGGATGAGTGGATGAATCATCGTTGTGGTCTCCATTGATCCCAAAATGAACTTCAGGCATTCAAATTGAGTCAAATCAATCTTCAGGAGGAGAATGAAGTCATCTTTTTTTCCCACTGTGAAAAGCCCCCAGTGTTTACTTCAGTGACTAAAATCCTCTCCAGATCTGATATTGTAACGCTGATAGGAGCCATCGGGGCTTTAACTGGGACGGGTGATGCGGGTGGGCTTCGCGGTTTCAGGGTGTAATCAGTGCATCATTTCTGTGCCTAGAAACTATAAAATCTAACTGACATCATCCCTCCACAGCTCATAAATAAAACAGGGTGACACATTCCTGTGGTATTAATATTGATCAGTCATTGCAGACACGGTTGTCATGGCACAAAACTGATAACCAACTCTGTCTGCTTGTGCTCTCTGTTGTTCATCAGCTCTGACGACGGTGGCATTAAAGAAAAGACTGAGAGAGAAATGACGAGAAGAATTTACTTTTAATGGACTCAAAGTGAAACTGATTTATTGATTTGTTAGTCAGACTTGTTTCCCGTGAGGGTTGGACCCCACAAGGCTGATCTTTGCCACCGATTCTGTTCATGACTTTTATGGACAGAATTTCTAGGCGTAGCCGAGGGGGTGGAGGAGGTCCGGTTTGGTGACCTCAGAATCGGGTCTCTGCTGTTTGCAGATGACGTGGTTCTGTTGGCTTCATCGGGCCAGAACCTTCAGCACTCACTGGAGCGGTTTGCAGCCGAATGTGAAGCGGCTGGGATGGGAATCAGAACCTCTAAATCCGAGACCATGGTCCTCAGTCGGAAAAGGGTGGAGGTCCCTCTTCGGGTCGGGGATCAGGTACGAACCCGAGTGGAGGGGTTCAGGTATCTCAGGGTCTTGTTCAGGAGTGAGGGAAGGATGGAGCGGGTGATTGACAGGTGGACCGGTGCAGCGTCTGTGGTGATGTGGACTCAGTATCGGTCCGTCGTGGTGAAGAAGGAGCCGAAGCTCTCGGTTTACCAGTCGGTCTACGTTCCTACCCTCACCTGTGGGTGGTGACCGAAAGAACAAGATCGTGGATACAAGCGGTGGAAATTACTTTCCTGAGTAGGGTGTCCGGGGACTCCCTCGGAGATGGAGGAGAAGCTCAGTCATCCAGGAGGAGATCAGAGTAGAACCGCTGCTCCTCCACATCGAGAGGAACCAGAGGAGGTGGGTCAGGTATCTGGTGAGGATGTCTCCTGGACGCCTCCCTGGTGAGGTTTTCTGAGCATGTCCCACTGGGAGGAGACCCCGGGAAGACCCAGGACACGTTGGAGAGACTATGTCTCTCGGCTGGCCTGGGAACACCTCGGGATCCCCCCAGATGAACTGGACCAAATGTCTGGGGAGAAGGAAGTCTGGTTCTTCCTGCTTAGACTACTGACCCCACGACCCGACCACAGACAAGAGGAAGGAGATGGATGGGAGGATGGGTGGATGGATGGATGGGTGGGTGGACAACTTGTAGTCTACTATACTAAAGCACAGTTTCTAATTTCCATTCAGTCAAGTAAATAAGTCCTGACTGCACAAAAACCAGACACAGCTTTTTTATCACATTCACAAAGAGACACTTCCTTTTATTTGCTTCCTCATTTGTAGATATCGAACAAATGAGGAAGCAAATACCATCTGTGAAAGTAAGTGTGTAAAAATGTTTCATAAACTTATAATAAACCAGTATGAGGTCTGATATGATCGAGATGAAAAACGAAGAGTAACAGCCGTTACGTAACACTCAACGACCCGACGTTTTCTTCACCATTTAATTGAAATTTGATTTTAAGCCAACAGTTAAGAACACCAGCTTTTATTTCCCGGTTAAAAAGCAGAAATTAGGATTTAAAACAATCAACTGTGAAAGGGGAACCTGAAAACAGACCGTTTTAACCCGGCCAGACAGATATATGAAGCGAAGGATAAAAAGTGTGACTTAAAAAAAAAACAAACAGCTTTTTCTGCTGCAGCTTCTGGCTTTAATCTCACCGCGGCGGCCGGACACTTTCACCGCAGTCACCTTACTAATTTTTTCCCATGAACTAATACCATCTCTGGACATGGCATTTACAGAAAATACGCAGTAATTCCAGGATCAGGAACTTAATCTTTGCTTGCATTTAAGCAGAAAATAGATAATAATTCGTAGTCGGTGGTTCCGGACCAATGAGGCGTAAAGAAAAAATCCACCACGCTGAGACCATAAAAGAGGCAGAAAACGACGGGAATTACAGACTGCTTCTGCAACTTTTCTTCTTATTTCTGCACATTAGATTTGAAGAGAAAACGTTCCTCCACTGAAACTCAAACCAGAGGAGATGTTTCTCCTAAAACATCCCTGCTCTTTTATTATTTACCTGGCAGCAGTTCAGCTACAACTACGGCGGGTTAAAAAAACCCGGAGAACCGGGATGACATTTGGATCTGGAGCGAACGTGAACACGGTGTGTGCTCCTCATCATGAGGAAGATTGATTTTCCAGGGAGGTCTTACATGAGTGGGTGCCGAGTGGGAGTGTGCACCTTCACAACTGGGAACCAGAGTTATTTATGAACTTGAGCAGAATCGGGGGGTTTTTTTGGGTTAAAGCAGCTAAATCGCACTGAGCTGCATCTCTGACGGTACCGAACGCCCGTTCAGACCCGAACACTCAGGTGGAGCGCTAACCCCGCGGCTGGGAGGCGTTGTTTAAAAGCCAAGATGGTGGAAAGGTGCAGCAGTTCCGCCCCGTACGCCACGTCCAACCAACATCTGATTTTTATTAAAAATCACCACATGAAGGGTGGAAAATAAACAACGTCTTTTGGTGACAATGAAAATACCACCAATATTAACCCAGAAGAGGTGAAACGAGGCTGAAGCACATCTTCTCAGCATCACTTGGTTTTAAAGACATTTGATCGTTGCACATCCTCTGAAGAGCGCGACTTTATTTTTAGCAGGAGTCTCTGTATGTACCACATGAACACCGCCAAAGCTATTGTAGACTATTTCAGTGCACTCGGATAATCCATCGGACCATCTTACCCCTCAATTTTCTCCTAAATATATATATTTTATTCAACATTTAACCCTTCTCCAGAACAGAGGCTGTATTTTCAACTACTTGTTTTAACAGTAAATGAACTTGATACGGTGGTCTAACTATACCTGAAAACGATACCTTCAAACTAAAACCACCTTGGAGGAAAAAACAAATCATCTAAACAGAAAGAGCCACAGAAGTTAAAGAAAATGTGCTTTTTCTTTTTTTCTCCTGCACGTTTTGGTGAACCGATGATTCACCAGACATTTATATTTCTCAGAAGGGACGTCATGAAACAATTCCTGTTGTCTTGGTTTAAATTTAAACGTCCAATAAAGTTATTAATGCATTTCACACTTGTGTTGACAGTGACAGATAAGTTAACACAAAATTAGCCTCTCCTTCACTATTTGAGCCTGATGAAGCCCGACGTCATCATCTGGGAATATGACCGTGTCATCAGCGAAGAACCTGACCCTTCAGTATCTTCAGGTGGTCAGCTGACCTCATAGCGCTGCTGAGCTAAACGATAAAAACAGGACTTTACAACCGTCCAATTTAAAATCACTGTCCATCTTAAAACCAGTTGATTTAAAATATGATACCAGGGGTCCCAAATCAGCGGAGCTGGACCCACAAGGGCCACTTGGTCCAAATACTATCACCTCTGTTTTTTTTTGTTTTTGTTTTTCATTAAAATGTTAAAAAAAATCAGGGCCAACCAAGCTTTGAGAACCTTCAAACCCTGAGAATCCATCTTTCTGCTTTAAGGGAACGTAAATCTGAGAGTCGTCAGCATAGAAGGGGAACTCTGGGTAAATCTGGACTGGTCAGACCACGTGACCTTCCTCCACTACTGCAATGACTGGTCCAAATAACAGCGATAATCACTGTGAAACCTTGATAAACATGACTTTACCGCAGGGACGTGTTGTAATGCCCTACAGCGACCGCAGGGGGCAGCATCGGCCGATCATCGCTAGAGTCCGAGGCAAAGGTGGCTAATGTCTGAAAGAGTCCGTGGAATTCTTCTAACAAGCAGATCAGATTCGTGCACGAGCATCAGTTCACGTGCACGCTCAGTTAATTATGAAGGGGCTGCTGAGAAACCCACGGTGGAAAAACTCCCGTCAAATTCTGCCGCGGCACGCTGATTTCCATCTGAGAGTCCACGCGTGGCTCAGAAGAGCGAGCTTCCGGTTTTCTGGGACGGGTTTGAATAAACCGGTTTTAACAGGATGTCTTTGTGCGCACTGAAGAAGAAGCCGCAAATTAGTCCCACAGCAGGGAAGCGGCGCAAATCTGTGAAGGAGCTTCGTGGAGAAGATGGACCTCCAAGCGCTGACGTGTCTACCCACGCCGATCTGAAATGTGCATCTGGAGATGGATACCTTTGATTTTTTATTTTATTTTCAAAGAAGAAATCTTAGAAAATTGACCTTAAAGAGGAAGCGCGTGGACTAACTGAACCGCATCCGTCGTGAGCGTGGGGCTCCACGTGCACGCTGCTTTAACCTCTCCAGGCAAGGAGGTCATTACCATGTGGGAGAGCAGACACCCCCCCACGCCCCACCCCCACCCGTGTAATTACCCTGGCCGGGTCCACTGCTGCAGCTGTTCAACACGGAGAAAGAACCAAAACCCGCGCGTGATCAAGTCCAGACAGGCTCCAACAAAAACCTCCAACCTCCCGGCTTCACCCGCCGTGACTGGTTCGTGTAAACACAGCATCTTTATTTTGTTAACGAGTGGAAGAGTGGGTACCTGTCACTTCAAAGGCTTCAAACTGCGGCTTTTAGAGGTTCGGAGTTCATCCCGCCGCAGCACCATGAAAGGCTTCCTCCACCTTCTCTGCTCCACCCCACCCTCCTCCCGTGTCCCACATTCAGCCACGCCGCCGCTCGTGCAGATGTTGAGCGCAGACATCCGCTCCACGGATCGTGTCTTTGCACGTTTGCTCCAGCCTCTGTCATTTCAAAGCCGGACGGCGCCCACGCAAAGACCAGAATGAATTGTGCTATTTTATTTATTCCACGGTCACTACCAGTTCTCCGTGGAAACGGGCCGCCGGCAGCTGCTCTACCTGCCTTCCACGAGTGGCACCTCTGCGCGCGCTGCAGGCGATACAGCTCGTTTCAGCCACGAGAGGAGCCGCCGACCGTGAGCGCGCAGAAGCGCGACCGCGCACATCTGCGAGGAAAACTACGACTCAGCACAGATGGAAGCGAAACCAAACTCTCCTGGGAGGCTCCACGCGAAAACTGAAGAGACGCGTGTGCAAAGTCTCATCTGTCCACAGCCAGCGAGGGTTTCATGCGTGGACTGTTCAGAAGCTTCACCTTCACTATTGTTTACAACGCTAAAATCAATAATCAGGTATTTTTGGTTACTCCTGGAGAAGAACTGTGTTTTTTTGTTTGTTTGTTGTTTTTTTGTCACATTGAGTGTAAACACACAGTTGCTGGTCCATGAAGTTCTGTTTTGAAAAGCAGCAGAACCCACGACAAACCTAACTTTAGTGTTTGAACAATAATGCTCGTTTATATTTCCAACTGTTTCTGATTCATCAAATGAACCTAAAGATTTTATGGGCCAGAAGATCAGCTTAGACCCGTCTGGAAGCCCTGTTTTCACCTGTGTCTCGTTAGCCCTGATTGTTTGAACCTGTGTCTCATCTTCCCTGATTGTTTGCACCTGTGTCTCATCTTCCCTGATTGTTTTCACCTGTGTCTC